>ML806529.1:115195-136777 GCA_009831015.1 Picea engelmannii | reverse complement strand
GGACAGCTCAAGATCAAGCACTCAGATCTACGATCAGTATTGGATTCTGGACCCCCCCGTCTATTCTGCCTTTAATGGAGGGGGGGGGTCTGGAATGTGTCATAAGCAAAGTGCATAGATCTATGGCTCAGAAGCAAGTGTGCAACTCAATCACCCAAAATGTATTTTGAACCCCCCCGACTGATCTGTTTTTAAATGGGGGGGGTTCGGAATGGGAACTTTTCTCTGGCGGGCCCCTATCTATACGTGGCATCGATCTATCAGCCCTGCGTCCCATCGTCTCCTGTTTTCTGACATACCATCGTCACCTCTGGATATTTCCACCCACCTTTCTCGAAATAGTCACGTCCCATAACTGTTGTTATTCCTTCCCCCCTTTCCGCTCGTCGCAAGCCCCTCACTATGACCTTTACCCCAATCGGTAGTCGCTACGTCACTCATCTGTATCCCTCAGTCACCTTCACCTGCGATATCACACTCTAAGTGATCCGTTGGCCATTTATTACTGGACGACCTATCCGTTAACCAACTGACCTGTCTCCCGCACCCAACGGACACCCATTTACTCAAAACTATCATTTTCTTCCTATTTTCACCATTTACCCACTCATCGCACCAGAGAGATTTACCCCGTTTTCTGCTCTGTTACAATCAGTGTCCCCACCAATAGCCACCCCACCAACGTTGTGTTTTCTTGCAGGTACTGTTGCAGTAATGGTGCCAAAGTCTAAACAAGCAGAAGGAGAGGAGAATCTGTTTCTCCCACCTCCTGTCGACCTTGACAGGATCCTACTGGTCGACAAAGACAGATTAATCGCATATACAAAATGCGATTTTGATTTCGCAGACCTTCAGTCGTGGCTCAGGGAAGTTTTCCTGGATCAGAGCGATGAAATCGGGCTATGGGAGTCCAATTTAACCCTTTACCTCTTCCCTCAGATTCACCCTTTTCCAGAATTCACCCTCAAGTGCCAAGCTCACTACCTTCATGAGCAAAGAGTCACCATCTCCTTGTCCGGTGAGATCCTTTTCCTCATCACGCCCGAATCTATCGACCAGATGATGCAAATTCCCCGAGCCGACTCCGTGTCACCCTTCAACATGGAAATTCTTACAGAATTATACCAGAAAATGGCCTTCCCCCAAAGAGCTCAAATATTCGAGCTTTTCCTTCCCCCATCCGCTCAATTCCCCTCCACAAATCCTCCTTACCCTTCCTCCATGTTCTCAACTAAAGGAAACCAGATCATCTCATCCCTTTGTGCTTTGTTAGGATACTTTTCAGATTAGTGGGTAGATGAACCCATTCTGGGTTTTCTATCCATCTTCTCTACTGATGAAAATCCCACCACCCAGTTTGATTTCAACACTTTTTTGGCGGACAATATTCACGAACAGTTCATGAATTTCACCATGGAAGGCATGTTCAGATACTCGTCCATATTAGCATACTTGTTCGTCTTCTTACAAGCGGACAAATTCATTTTTTCCATGCAGAAGATGGATGGAGATGGCAGACCCCAGGCAGTGACAACATGGACCTCCTTTCTCAAGCACAACTCCACAGAGTTCAGTTTCAAGGAGTTCATTGATCAATTCTATCACCCTGTGGTAAGTATGCTAGGCGGCAGGCCCGAGCCTTGAATAAATGATGAAGTCCAGAGGATCCTGCATCTCTTGGATAACACAAAGACAGTGGAATTGTATTTGTATCAAGAGTACACCGAGATCAAAGTATACGGGTGCGAGTTGGCACCGTATAAGCTGCCCAAGTATCTGCCTGTCATAATTTTTTCTTTGGAATATATAAGGAAGATAATAAATTACGATGATATCCATTTTGTGTCACTGAAGAAAAAGAAGCAGCTTAGAATCAAGGGGCATATTGGCTCCTTCATCTGCAACAATCGTGGCACTGGGGAAGAAGCAGACAGGACACTGAGGGAAATCAAGTTCTCCATGAGATTACCATGGCATTATGATCCATGTGGGATCATCTCAGAGATGAGGGTGAAGAACAAAAACATCTCATATGTTCATGAGTCCAGGCCTGAAATTGAGAAGTTCGCAAATCAGACAGCCTGGGAGACTAACACATTAATCGAAGTAGAACAACAGGATCCCCCAGCCACTTTATCTCAAACAGTCACACCACAGGTCCTGAAAGAGAAAATGCCTAGGAAAGATTCATCTCCACCTGTCACGGAGGTATCGTCCAAAGATTTCTAGATGCATACTAAGAGGCCTAAGACTATGTCAGTTCCTGGCCCGATCGGAGAAAAAGAAGCCCCGTCTACAACAATAACCAAGGTTGATAGGCCACCCTTTAGTTCAAGCCTTCATAAGGCCATAACCTCAGCAGTGCCGGAAAAATCTACAGATTCTCCATTGACCACCCAGCCAGGCAAGGTGGGACCGAAGCTGAGTATCTTCGAGAAGTATGAGCTGATCAAGAAGAGGAACCAGACCCTGACCAATAGTACTTGTGCCCAGTTCTGGAAGCAGACGTCGACTGCGCAACATAGGTTGCTATCGGCATTCGACACCGAGAAGGGAAGAATGCATATGGAATTCCTCCAGGCATAGGTACTAGATCCAAAGGTGATCACTGACTACAAGAGGGCCACCTTCGAATTCCAGATGAAGGACGTGCATCCGGCCTATCAAATGAATCTGCACAAGCAGACAGGGGAAATGGTCTTTTACACGCTGGCGCATGCTTCCATTGCTGCGTCAAAATTGCAGGTGTCCCTGAACAATGTTCAAACACAATTGAAGATGGAGAAGATATCGTCCTTTTCCAAGGACAATAGGATTAAGACTTTGGAGGAGTTGGTCCTCAAGATCGGTTACGATCCTTCAAATGTGAAAGCAGCTGAGGAAATGATAAAGAAGAAGAATGCTGACATAGCCTCCTTGAGAAAACAACTGAAGGTCCCACCCACAGAGGATTCGCAGGCGAGGGAGATAGCAGAGAAAGAAGGAGAGAAAGATGAAATGCTTAAGTTACTCATGGAGCAGAACTCATAGCTAAAGGAGATGGAAGTTGAGATGGAGAAGCTAGTAAAAGAGAAAGAGAAACTCAAGCCAATGGAGGTCATTCCATTGAGTGCTATTCCAATTTCAGGAGTGAGCACAACATCAGTGACAGAAGTCCCATTCGTGACTCCATTGATATCCCTGGAGAAGACAACCGACCTGGCCAAGTCTATGGAAAAGATGAACCTGCAAGAAACAAAGATTTGTAGGCTAAAAAAGGAGATTGAGAACCTCCAGGAACTCAAATCTTCCTTTCAGACCAACCTCTCGAAGGAAAAGTAGGTGACAGATAAACTCAAACAGGAGTTACAGCAGCTCCGGAAGCAAATAGTGGTAGGAAAAACTTTGGTCGAGGTTAAAGAAAGTGTATGGACAGACATCACCAAGTCCATAAACGAGATATGGCCCATGATACAGATAATGTTTGAATAGAATGAATTGGTACAGAGAAGAAAACAGGTCATCGAGAAGATCAGAGTAGAATTGGGAGAGATGCCATCACAGGCGAACGAGATCATCAAGTTCCTGAATTCTAAGACCAGGGAAGAGCTGGAAGAGCTGAAAATTGAAGACAGAACAGAGACCATCCTTGAGGTTAAAAGAGTTTTGATGATCAGAATCTGGACCAAGGGTCTAAAATTTGCTCAATTTTCAAAGTGCCCAGAATGCGACGAAAACAGTGCCATTGTGTCCGTCTCGTTCTCCTGATTCCGGCGGTATATTTACTTTCGCAAACGGAGTCCGTATGGAGAAGTTATCGCGATCTGTTCGCTGAGCCAAACAGGAAAAATTTAATGCTGACTGGGTAGACCGTACAGATGACGTGGCAGAGGCCGTACATATGACGTAGGCGTCCATACATGCTGACGTGGCACACGTGGCAGGTGACATGGCAGTATTTGATGGGTTGACAACGGGCGAATCCGAATGTGACACGTGGCATTTTAATATCGAATAGAAAAGTGCCACGTGGCCCAATGAAGCGCTGCCACGTGGCACCCGTTTATTTGTTGTTGGTTTGTATGGTTTATTAAAATTGTGTGGAGGCCGCGGGGTTCGACCCCCGGACCTCCCCCTCCATTACAAAGTTTTAACATAACCCGTCCGACCAACGAGCCACGCTTTGGCTTTTGTATGGTATATGAATTTTAAATTGTTTCAACTATAGCCGCGGTTCTGGTGGTTAGTATATGACCATATTAATATGCCATTCGCGCGGGGTATGAAATGGTGTTAGCCCGCGGTCATATAAATAATTCATATGACCAAATCTCATTTCAACGGTTGGCGCGCGAGGGGTCTAACTATTAAATCCACGGTTTTAAATATTATCACATGTGACCTGTCCGCATGGTTATTGCGCGGTTATAAACATAGCGCGGTTTAAAGTGGTGTTTAAAATATGACCCGTGGTCATATTGATTACCATATGACTGTAACCACATTCGCGCGGATTTTGGTTTGGTTTATATCAAAAAGTTATATGTGTATGAACATTTCGTTTATACGCGCAGGATTTTGACTTATGTTTGGTGTTTAAACGGTTATGCCACCGCACACCCGCATGTCGAGCTCGGATTCATTCATGCCCGGTTAGCCTTTATGCGCGGGGAACGTGGCCATATGGTCCCCCCATGCGCCCAACACCTCCGCCCTAGGGGGCTTGATTCCCGTTAACTAATCGACGTTTTGCACCAATTTCGGGAACGCGCGTGGGTGCTGAGTTTTGGCACGAGAAACGCCTGAAGCTAGGTTCATTCTTCCATAGGTGCGAAATGGCGAACAGGGGACATCAAACCTGAAGGGGAAAAATGGCAGAAGGCATAACTCTTTGAGTTTTTGACCAAATCAGGTGCTGTAAAAGCCCAGCTAGGGGTTTTTGGACGTTCTGAGTCCATTGGTGATGTTTTCACAGGCATTTGGAGACTTCTAATGCAGTTTTTTAACCATTGAAGCTTGAGGAAGCTCTAGGGAGCCTTAAAGCCCTCATTGTTTGAGGCATTGCTCAGATGAGCCCATGTCCATTTTCTGAGAATGAATAGTCATTTTTGACTGATTATTATGCTCTGAACACATTGGGATAGGCTTAAGATCCATTGGAGGACTTCTACAGGTATTTTTTCTCCATTGAAGCTCAGGGAAGCTTGGAGGCCACATGTAGAAGAGGTCATTGCTGGATGAGACAAGATCTATTTGCAAAGTTATAATAGTCATTTTTGGGGGTTTTATGTATTCTGAATCCAATGGTACAGTATTTAAATCCATTGGAGTTGAGCAGCAGCTTATAAAGAGCATTTGACAAACTAATCCCAAAGAGCCAAGTCCATTGAAGGAGGCTTAAGGAGATGTAGCCCAGAGAGGGGTGAACTCCTTTATCATCTTGCTATTGTTGTGAGCTTGCTGTGTTATTTGCTGCACTTTACATTGCTGTATTTTGGTTTATAACACATAATTAATATTGTAAAAGACCATTCCTCACACATGCACATTCAAAAGGAAGAAGCATAAACTAAACACATAAACCCTCTTGCATATTTGAACACATGAAACAAGGTCCTGTTAAGGTTTAATTTAATGAGGTAGAGGGTGCTTGCATAGCATAACAAGTCATCCTTCTATTTTCAGATCATTTGACCAAGAAAGGATTAATGCTTCAGCTGGAAGAAAAGGTTCAGGCCATGGACCGAGGGGTACAAAGATTCTTCAGTAAAATTGAGGCTCTCCAGAAGAAAGGTCTTCCTAGTATGAAGGTAATCAATGATAAATTGATGACACTCCCAGACTACAAGAAGAGATTGGCCGATGTGGCTAAGGATAGTTCAAAGTTTGCAGGAATCCAAGGGAGCATCACTAGCAAGGCATTTCTAGATGCCCTTTAGTGGGATATCAGTATCCAACATGAGATTCGATACATCTTCCTCACCAAGCCTACCTTCACCAAGTACACAGAAATGGACGAAGTGTATCGAAGGCTACTCAAAGTCAACGTGCCCAGTCATCTTCGATGGGAGGAACTCTGTGACCTGATCGAGTAGCAGATGAGTTGTCCCAGTCCAGTCATTTGTCCAGTCATCTATCCATTCAGATGAGGTCGTGCAAAGGCTTCATCAACGGCCCACACAACAATCAGCATGCAGTTACACTACATCATCAAGTAGTTCCTAGATTTATGCAATTTGTTAAGTTAGTTAGGCTAAAAATAGATTTAGCACGTCCTTGTCATTAATGACAGGATCGTTTGTAATTTGAGTTATAAATACTTCATCTTTTGAAGTATTTGGGGTTGTTGATCTTCACACCCTTAAGCTATCAGACTGTAATATTTTTGAAGAGATCTTCCATTAATAAAAAGGAGGCACTTTTACAGGATTCTTGCGTGTATTCACTGGTGATGTTTTTCTCTCTAAGTTGAATGTTATTCTCGCTTTGTTATCGTATTGTTTTCTGAATCTAATCTTTAGAAGTAACGAAAGTTGCAGGATTTATCTCGTATACCCTGTTTCTTACTTGAAAGATTTTAGTGTTTTATCTTCTGGTGTTTTCAATAAAGAAATTCTTAACTTCTTCTTTGTTGAAATTATCTTTCTCATTTTTTCTGCTATTCATCATTTATGGTACTGAAGAATCTAGTGATTATATTATCTCGCCCTGTGAAAGTTTCCCTTTGCGTTTCTGGTTTGGATTTCATATTTTATTCAAGACACAGACCCCATAGCCCAATGGATGTGTAGACTGTCTCAACCAACTCTACAAATACTGTGACAACAAAAACCGACCTATTTATTTACCTAGCCTAATATTTAAAATTTGAACCATAGCTAAATCATATAGAGAGATCCCTCTCTAAAGTTGGAAGGGCTAGATCTCAGCTTCAAAAGCGGTTGGATAAAGTTACCTTAGTATATTTTTTTTGTTGTCAACCTCTAGGAAATTTACCAAGTGATAACAGTAACTATAGCAAATTTATCGTAAATGAGATATATATATATGATTGATTTGTCGTAAATGACCATTTGATTCTCACACGTGCCATTGTTGGTCGTTAGAGAAACTAAATGGTGGTTAGTCGCTAGAGAGACCAACTTTCGTCGTTAAAATGACCAACCTAGAATGTTGGTCACTAGAGAGACGAACATTTGGACCCAGAAAAACGTATATTTAGTACAAAAAAAGAAAAAAAAATACGACGAAATTCTAAACCGTCATAATATTTCGTCGTAATTTGTGCCCAATTTAGGAGTGTAGCTAGAGTATCTATATGATTTCAATATCTTGTAATGTCTATCATACATATTATTAATAAATTACATCGTTGTTGCAAACCAATTAGACGAAAGAGTATGGGGGGACTAAGAACTCCACTAGAGGGAAAGGGGGATTAAGTTAGGGAGATATTATTTTAATATTCCCTAAGGCCCAAATCATGAGATATCTTAATCTAATATTCCAAGAGCAGGGAATCATATACAACTACAACTCATGAAGCTTCATGAAGACAAGTGTCTATTTGGGGGGATCTCATCATTTTTGGAAAAGGATGGGATCCTTATACTCTTACCATATGTAGGTTGTCACGCTATTCAAACAACAGAATGGGGAAATCTTGAGGGAGTGACTGATAAAAAGAGTATCAAGATTTTGTACTGGGAAGGGGTAGGTGGTAAAGCCTGTGTACTCTAAAGAAGCAAGTTGTCAGGCATGTGGGAGTCTCTCTCTTATGAGAGAACTATCGAAGATTGGTTGTTGGTGTATTGAGAAATAGTTGAAGGGATTTGATACTTTCTATATGACATGTTGTTGAAGCATTTAAAAGAAGTGGGGCACCCAAAGGACTTTTGAGAAGAGAAGGGGCACACTTCCTGGGGTGGGATGAACATGTGGGAAATGAGAGCTTGTATGCTAGGTGCAGTAATTGACACCTTAACCTAGGATTAATTGTTGAGTATAGACCTTAGTATGGCCTAGAAAACCTTCCCTGGTTGAGTTCTAGTATCAACTCATGGGTGACCTGCTGCTGAGAGTTTATGAGACACAACGTCTATGGATGGGAGGAACGTGAGTAGTATGTCGTCGCACCGTTCTAGAGGAGGGACCTGCGGAGATGTAGAAATCTATGCACCTCACTTCTGCGACTCCTCCGATAATTTGAAGCTCCTCCACACAACTCTAATCAGCTCTGATACCACTTGTTAGAATTGCAAATGCGTAAAACACAATTCACAATAATAATTAATAATCACACACAAATAATAGACACAAGGATTTTAGGTGGTTCACCCAAACGTTGGGCTACGTCCACCAAGCATAGGCATCGGTTTTCTTATTATTCAGATCATGGAGATCACAACATATTGGCAAGTTCTCACTTTGTCTCTCACACTCGGTCCTTTGCCTCTACGAGCTTACATGTATTTATATACATTCACACAAGAAATTGATTATTAAATGAAATCCCCATCCATATTCTAACATGGTCTATTTGGTTGTAACCAACGTAGAATAATAGGATCCAAATCCATCATTGAAGGAATTCGTTGTCACTAAATACCAACAAGATCCACTATTCCAAGATCTAAAAAATTCTACTATTCCTATAAATATGTAAGTTGTATAAAGCAATAACATAATAGAAAAATATTTTTTTGTGTGTGAGAAAAATGCCTCCTCCTCAATTTTTTAAGTTCAGCAACACAACTAAGGGATGACAACAATCTTACATTGGACAACAAACACAAATAGATGTTTCACGGTCAAATATTTCTTTAGCTATGACCTTTCTCAACTCCAGCGCTATCTCCAACAACAACAATATCCTTCACAGGATGATAACACATACAAATAATAGGCTTCGATCTCTTCTTTTACCGAATGGATGCAGCTTCATACTTGAAATTATTTTCTTCCATGGCAAACAAACAATCCACACACACATTAATCTCACATTTCTCTCATATTCTTGGACCCTCTCATGATGGGGTTAGGCTCCTTTCACGAACGGATGCGTTCATACCTGAAATTGCTTTCTTTAATGGCAAACAAATAAACAAACAATTCACATATGCATACACACATTACTCTCACATTTCTCTCATATTTTTGGACCTTTTAGTGATGGAGTTAGGCCATAGCTACTATATGGGATACTATCTGACAAAAAATAAAGGAACACTTATTTTATTATTACATATACAAATTCAAATACAATATATTTATATAAATATTGTGAGATCCAACTTATTCCAAACTTAGAGAAAACGATTGAGAGAATATCTCAATTATCTCTAACCAAACCAAATATACTAATGTAAGCATTAAGTCTAACATAATATTGTAATAAAATATATGTTTTGAAGTGCTTTAAAAAACTAGGCTCTCTGGCGCCCCCCTCCTCAACGTGACAACATAAGATGTGTATACATGATATAACAAGTGACATGGAGTAGACATATCTCATGGTTGAGCGCTAGGGAGACCAACTCAAGTGTGGGACCCCGGCTCAACATAAAAATAGAACATAACAATATAACATCTCTCTAGTCATGAAGGGAGATAAGTGCCAGCAACATGAAAATAGAAGTGTGTCATGCCAAGTGAATGTCTGAATGTTTGCATAGTGACTAGAAGAAGCTCGTGATGGTGCCTGAAGATGGTGCTACTGATATCATATGTAAAATGTGCTAAAACTGCTAAATATGGCGCTGAATCATGAAAGTCATATATAGAGTGCCAAAAATACATAAGATTTTTAATTTTAATTTTTTATTTAAAATAAAAAATTATTTAAAATTTATATAAATATATTATTAAACATAAATAAACTTTTAAAAATAAACTTTAAATGAAATTTTGAAATATTTATTAAATCGATTGTGTAAAGCTATATATTTAAAAATATAATGATGCAAACTATTAGAATATAAAACTTATTTATTTAATATAATAAAATTGTATTCATATCAATTTTATAACTGGACAATATTTAAATAAAAAAATTGTACGGAAAATCAATGAAGATCGTATTATAATGAAGGTATATTATAATTATTCAAATATTATAATTATTCAAGCTAAATGGTTTAGAATATAAAACTTATTTAATATAATAGAATTGTATTCATATAAATTTGATAACTAGACAAATAAGAAAGTTATATGGAAAATCAATTTAATTGATATCATTATAATTAAAGCATATATAAAATATATATGATTGTTTACAAACTTTCTTATAGTTTTAGGGTTGTATAAAAAATGTAGACATCCAAATACATTCATGGAGAAGTGAGATGAATTCTTATATACAATTAATTATTTTTTTAAACAAGTTACATTTATAAATTAAATTTGGTTAAATAGATTCCTAAATTTGTGGATGTGAAAATGCTAAAATAGTAATATTTTATCAAATCAAATTTGAATGCTTTACCAAATTGACACCTATTCATTTCTTGATTTTTTATAACTTTTTTCTTTAATGGAGAAATATATTTTCTATAACACCTAATTTATCTCTACAAATTTCAAATTTAACCTTTCCAAGAGGCTTCAAGTAAATATATTTTCCATATTATCATCTATATTACAATAGATCAAGTCAATTTCCTTTGATTGTATCTTCTCTCTTACAAAATGATGTTGTTTTTCAATATGCTTTGATCTGGCATGAAACACTAGGTTGTTTGTGTAATACCCCTAGGATGAACCCTAATATGTAATTGTACGCTTAGAATAGTGAGCCAAGATATTTTGGGCCCAAGTGCCATTGTATATATGTTTGGTGGCTAGAGTGTCTATATGATTTCAATATCTTGTAATGTCTATCATCTATATTAGTAATAAAATACATTGTTGTTTCAAACCAATTATACGAAAGAGTATGGGGGGACTAAGAACTCCACTAGAGGGAAAGGGGGCTTAAGTTAGGGAGATATTATTTTAATAGTCCCTAAGGACCAAATCGTGAGATATCTTAATCTAAGATTCCAATAGCAGGGAATCATATACAACTGGAGCTCATGAAGCTTCATGAAGACAAGTGTCCATTTGGGGGGATCTCACTGTTTTTGGGAAAGGACGAGATCCTTATACTCTTACCATATGTAGGTTGTCACGCCATTGTGTAATTACTGATGAATTGATAAAAATGAATGCAAATATGTTGCTAGTTGGTGCTAAAACACTGTGTTGAAACACATGACTTAAACACACACAAAGAATACTATGGCACCATCGATTGACTCTCCTTGTGGATCTAACATATCTAGCTAGCAGAGGGAGATATTCTGGAGTCTATAATTAGCACAACTTATCTAGGGAATCATGTAACTTGTCACATCATTGGATAGCAATTGAAGCACTGATTTCTAAGTTTTTAATTTTTGTTATTGTAATATTAACAATCTCTATTTTAAGAAGTTATGAACAGCTTGAGAATCGAAATATTCTCAAGAATGTTCGAACTATTGGTAGTTTCATTATATTATGGGAACATGGCATGGTTTAAAACATGTACATAGTGTTTATGCTAGGGAGCTAGTCCTTTTTTTTCCATTGAGCACTGGAGAATTAACATTTTATCTGGAAATTTAATCTCTTAATAAGAAGTAGAAATGTTCAACTGAATCTATATTAGTGATTAATGTTTTTTTTTTTTACAGGCATCTATGTTTGGAGGCAAGGGCCCACCTCCACATAGATCTTGCCTCAATCGATTGTTAGTTTTCTCCTCCTGTGCATGTCACATGATACATAAACAAATTAACCTTTGTCTGTAGTGTGTATTATTAATGCCACTGAATCAATAATTATTTTTGGATTGATGTTGCTGAATAGATTGCAATTGTTGTTGTAACAATTTATTATCTAGAAAGTGTAATATTTCCTGAATGGTTCAATTAGTCCTTGTCACTTGATGATTAGTATTGTTGTTACATATAAACCATCTCACTGAATGATATCATAGATTAAGTTCTCTATTTTTAATTTATGAGCCATATCTAGATGGAGGTGTGATTGTGGATTTATGATTTAATGAAGTTACAATTTCTTTGAAGTGTGAATTTTATTTATGCAATCATAGAGTAGATCATTTGAGAGGATTTAAATTCTTGAAAAAGTAATATAGATCTTTTAATTCATTTCATATGAGTGGTTTCTTTTCTACAAGGAGTGGTTTAGTGGTGAAGGATTAATTCGACAATTAGATTTAGAATTGTTCAGTGAGAAGGAAATCTATACTAGTATTAGCAATGATCAGAGTTTGAGTAGGTATTGATTAACTTGGGCCAGCATATGAATTAGTGTCAGAAGGAAATCTATATCAGTCTCAACATATGAATTAGTGTTATAAGAATCAATGCTTATGCATAGACTGTGCTTGATTTCCTTTGAAATAACCAGACTAGATTACAAATCATTTCATCAAATTTTTATTGAGAGGCTACATGTAAAAAAAAATTATTCATGAAATTAAAATTATAAATGAATTAGAGGATGTTGGTCTCATTGGCAATAGATGTCCAAAGATGACTGCATAGGAATCTAGTAGGCCAATACATAGACCATTTTTTTGTTCTCTTAGCAACTCATGACTCATTCCTTTTATGAATACCAACATGTCTTCTCAAAGAAAATATAAATATAAATAATATATTCTAAATAAACCAATAAAGCTACTGCAAAGGGCTCAAGCTTCATTCAATCATCAAATGAGAACTATAATCATTCATGGGACTAACACAATCTTTAATCAAAATAAAACCAAACTTCCAAAGTTGAAGAAATGGTCCAAATGGAAACAACAAACAAACCGTTAAAATTTTCCAAGATATCAAAGTTACAAATCCAAGAATTTTCATGCACTTGAGTCTTGAATGAGCTCATTCTTACTTAGCGAAAGTATTGTTAATTAGTTATTTAGCCTTTGATACTAGGACACTATCTATTCGAAGAGACAGGTCTCAACTTCATCAAATTCTAGTGTCATTTCCTGTCATAGATATGAAAAAGTGAATGTCTTAGTTAAATATCAAACCATCAAACTTAAAATAGATTGGATCAAATAAATGTAGCTTCAATGTTACACTATTTAATACAAAATATAGAACCTATTTTTACCTTAAATGTAATCTCAAATTTATAGATGGTAATCTTGCTCCCATAAAGAATTACCTCTTTCCAATGTACTCCAAAAATAGGGGAACAATTAAGTCAATATACTAACAAGAATCGCATAACATGTGCCATTGCATTCATTATTTCTACAACTCCAATAATCAATGGAACATGTAAGTCAAAATAAGAGTCCCCTCATGTATATTGGTTTATATAACATCTTGGGGTATATTAATATCCCAGTTCATATCAACATGTTGACCCTCATTTTCTATATTTTGAACATGAAACTCTGTAGATGAACTATTATTATGATCCTCCAAAATGTTGTCTTCCATATAAAGTTCATTAGAGGAATTGTTTGTGTTCTATTCTCCCCTTCTATCACAATCTAATCGCCAAAGAGCTAGTGCTCTATCAAATGGAAAATTGTTTTTGTCATACTTTGTTACATATAATCTTAAACATGTATCCATATGTTTATCAATCTTGTTCCTCAACTTTGACTTCAAGAATGATAATTCACTAAACATTCTCTCATCCTCCACCGATCCCAAAATCATGGTTTGACATAAATCTTCTAATTTCAAATATTCTGACACGTGTTCTTCTAGGTATTGGCTTTCACCTAATTTAGGTCATAATCTTGTTATTGCACCATGTTATAGATGTTTTTCCAAACTACAATATTGATCTAACATTGTTTGACCAAAGATATTGGCTTGTTGATACAACCTTGATGAATCTAATATACCTTCGATCTCTTCTCCTTGTACATTGCGATTCTTGCCAAATTGGTGCACTAAAATTTTTAATTTTTCCAAAAAATCAACTCTTTTAGCCTCTATATTGTGTTACGGGTTCCAATATTGAGGGCATACCACAGACATGGCCTCCAATAATTCATCTCAAGGAAATCCTTCCCTTCTCTATGATGCTAGTGATTTTGAAATTTCTATCAAGTTGCTCTTCATTGAAATCACAACATTGTTGAATTGGTCTCTTGACACATGGCACTCTTCAGTGATTCATCCCATATTATTAACATAATGAAATGGAACCATATACCCATGCACTGCCATACATAGTATTCATTTTCCATCAAACTTAAAATAATTTTAAATGTTTTCTATATCAATGATAGTAGTCCAACCTTTAAATGGTGTACTTGTGAAAGACGTTGGCATCATATACAAATTATCCAATTGAAGACATGCTAATTTTCTTGTATGTATGCATTATGCAATATGCATTGTGCGACTCAGAGACATTTTCACAAGGACATTCATTTCATAAAGCATAGGAAGAATTCCAAACAATTTTAATAATGTCTCTATATCAGTTAATTGAAAGAGAAGATCTTGAGCTTTGTCTACACTGAAGCGATGTTCATACATCAACCCTACTAAGGATTGGTACTCAGTAAATAGTCTTTGAGTTGTTCCATTCAATGAGATCTATCTTGTATCAACATATTTTAGTAGATTTTTTCCATCCATAACACCCTCAAAAAAAATTTGAAACTCTTTAAATTGCTTGGGACTACAACAGAAGTATGCATGAGTTTCACGTACAAGATCTTCAACTTTTGAAACCAGTGGAAACCTGCTTACTATTTTAAATGCAAGATTCATTCTACGAGCCATAGAATGAATACTAATCATAAATGGTGAAGCTGATAGTTGTAGTTTGACACAAAGGCCATTCATTTACCCTTGCATGATTGCTACTCCATCTGCTCCGACACATACCAACTTTTTCGCAATCACTAAATGATCCATACCACCAATTTCCTTCAAAGTATCGATGACAAGTTCATATATATATTGAGTTGTAGAATTCTCCCTCATTTTTATGAATCCCAATTAAATATGAATGCCTAACATGATCATTAACCATATAAATTTTCATGCATATCCACGAAGTATTATCAATAGTTCTAACTTCATCCAAAAACAATGAAAAAAAATTAGCATTTGCAATATTATCTTTCAAATCATCTTTTTCTACTTGAGCTAGATACTTTTTCCATTCCCAACCACTCATTACCGACCAATGAGAAGATGGAAAATTTGACACTTCAAGAAAATATATAAAGTTCTTTTAATCTAGAAAATTTGTCATAGGACGACCTCTAGATAAGATGTGAAATACAATGCTTAATTGCATCGTCTTGGATAACAAATTTCTTTCTATTTTCTTTCCAAATAGAGATGTGATGGTTCTTCCACTTTCCTTGAGTTTTCTCTTACTGATTATTAAGTATTTATTATAGTCATCTTCATATTTGACATGTCAACATTCCTTAGAATATTTCCACTTCATAATAGATTTCTCCTCGCAATTTACATTTTCCTTATCATACACCTTTCTTGCATGCTTCTATATTGTATCTAAATTCATCTGCAATTTTATTGTCTTTCCAATTTTCCAACTACATATAATGCATCTAACTTCTCGTGAAGCCTCTTTCTCATTTGTTGGAGGTATTAGTTCAATAAATGGAAATTTTGAAACCCATTTCGATTGGAATTGTCTCCCTATGTCCCATTGGCATTTTCCCCTTTTCCGTGATTGTGAATGGTTTGTGTTTCCTTCCCAGGAAAAATATTCAACATTGTTATTGTCAATTTCTGGTGAAATCATCTCAATTTGATCACTAGAGGAACCTATTTCATCATCTATTATATAGATATTAGATGCATTCTCATAAGATTTTACACTTCTTTGACTTTCATTGATTGGTTGCTCTAAAGAGCTTGAATCATGAAGAGAATATAGGTTCTTGGATTAAGGCTTTTGAAAGTATGAAAATACATCCCTCTATTTTGATGTTTTATTTTCACGATTGTTGTTTGACATCTCACTTAAATTTTCACAATTAGAATTTCAAATTGATCTAGAAACCAAAAGTGAAACCCGCATGAGAAAAATAATATAAAATTAGTCATCCATTTGGCAAGTCAACACAATTGCAAGAGATATATCAATTTTAAGAACTCAATTCTTCTCAACAAGTTACAAAACCAACAATACTTATCTAAAAATAATTCAATTCAACAAACAACAAGCCATTTTCATCTTTCATATTATTATTGGCTCAAAATAATGCCACATCAATAAAAATCCATTTTTAAAAACTAATTTTCCTGTCATAGGTTGGTTTTATGTAGATAATTTGTTTTGTCTATAAGTGTGTTCCATGACTCATGACCAGCTGTATGACTACATTCAGTGTTAGATACAAAGATAGATTGGAAGGTCCCTACTTTCAGACATTGTGTATATGGATTTTACCACATGTTTTTTCTTTCTAGCTTGGGTTTATCCCATATCCTTGATGTATTACACTGTTACAGAGTACGATGGTCCATTATTTTCTGTTGGGACATTTGTATGTCATATGATATGAGTGATGAGATGTTGTTATTTGTGCCATGTTTAAATTTTTCTTGTTATGCCATGTTAAATAGTGATGATGATTTGTACATTCTCATACAAATAATAGCTATAGAGTACATTCACCTACAAACACATACAATGCTATGTTATGGGAATGACCAAAACAACACCATACTAATTTAGATTTCTTAATACATACAATTTCGTCAGCTAGTAATAGTTTATGCTCATGAAGACCATATAAGTTGTGATAGGGGATTTTCCTCATGTCCCCAGATAGAAAACATGAGGGTATAGATGATCTGTAAAACCCATAGGAAACTAGTCATCCATGCTTACTTTATCAAAGGATTACTGTTATTCAAGTAATATGGATAAAGATTGCATTTGAGTTCATTAAAATCCTAAACTTATGGGTCCCACTTCTAGGATAATGACATCCGAGGTATAGTATGAATTAAATGACAGGGTATTAAGATCATATTATATACATTCTCAAATGAAAATTAGATGATATATATTTATCCCTTTTGTTCAACCATGCATGCTTATTCTTAAGGATTTACAAAAGTATATCGTTCATACAGAAAAATATAGATTAGGCATAGTAAAAAACATCAAAGTCAGAACCCATTGTGAGCAAGCCTGCTCAGTACCCCGATGGGGAGGCAGCTCTGAAAACCTTTTTCTAGACTGGAATGGTATATGGGTTGGAGGATGATTTTCTTTTATATATATATATATATATATATATATATATTACCTTCACATATTTTCCTAATGTAAGGGATAATTAAGTGAGTGTAACCAATCTGAAGATATGAAACAATTGAGCATTTTAATGTGTAGTGGATCGAACCATTGGAAAATAAAAAAAATATATCTGTAGTTCTTACTCATCTTCTTCCATTGAAATTAAATTGATGTGTCCATGGCTTAACTATCATGTATACCTTCTTGCTACTCTTTTATAAAAATACTCTACTCACCCACTCATAGATTTGGATGGTGTAGTGTCCCCAAGGTCGAGCCCGTTACAGATCTTGATATATGCAATGAATTGTAAATGTGTTCTATAGGCTGGGGAGCCAAGTTTTGTATAAGATGGAAGGCTTATGTGGTTGTTAGGCCAGGAAGCCTAAGTGTTTGAAGGCCAGGAGCCTGTCGTTGTACTTGTATGTATGCAGAATATTTAATAAAATATAAACACCGCCAGGTGCAGACCGACCATGATGAATGAGTGAAGGGGGACTGAGCGTCCACAGAGTGGGAAAGGAACTAGGGGCTGGAAGGTGGGAAAGGGGTTGAGTGATGAGCCTAGGGGATAAGCCTAGGGGCTTAAACCTAGAAATAATATTTCAATATTGTTTCAAAAAGATATGTGCATCATATGTTTTTATCCTAAGTCCTTTTGGAAGGACACGTGATTTCCCAAGTGGTGGGAGGAACGCATGCTGGTGGAATGCATGCAGTTCCTAGGGTGAAAAATGTCCACCCTGACGCATGCAAATAAAATGGGGAAGGAACAGCGGTGAGGGGGATCTCTCACATTCCATTCGACCCGACTGCCCCGAGCAGGAGCCGTACGAGCCAGTCTGCAAGAGACCTCGAATATGTCTGTTACAGAGAGGAAATCGGGGTTGGGTGCTGAAGAATGTGTGTTTACCCTTGTTTAGAGCCGTGAAGTCTGTCAGTGAGAGAAAATTAGTGTGTGCATTCCCTGAACGAAATGTCCATGTCAATTTCGGGGAAGAGTCTCTGTTTGCCCAGGAAAAGCTGAGCGAGCTTGTGCGTGAAGCCCTATTCTGAAATCTTGACCGAGAGAACATCCTGTGACTGCTAAACTGGTTCTTGGGAAGCCTGTGTCCATTTTCCCTGTGTTTGTTGTGGTGCGCAGTTCTGGACTACGTGAGGCTTTTTGGCCTATGAGCGACTCCCTCCAGGTGAGAGAGTGCGCAGAGGAAGGAGAGAGCTCTTGGAAGGAACCCTGTAGCTGCCACAGAACCCGGAGACTTCCGGTCTGGTCTGTTCCTGTAACCCAAGGTAAGGGAGACTCGCAGCCGAAGGACTGTCTAGGTGACATAGAAGGTGCACTCTCCTGGGGTGGAACAAGCATGTGGGGAATGAGGGTCTGTGGGCAGTGAACGTGGGAGATTCCTAGAGAGTGTTCTTCCTGGTGGTTGTGTGTGACTGAATTCCCTGGAACCTCAGCCTGAGTCTGGATTCCTTGCCCTGGGGTGGAGCTCACTCCCATCTCGGGGGTGACCCACTGTTGAGTTGAGGAGAAGTGCAGTCTACGACTGGGAGGTTCATGGAAGGCCTGCATTTGGTTGGTGGATTCCACCATTGATAAAGATAAGTATCTGAATTATGCTTTGATCATGTTTTGCATGACTGAGATGTTTATGTATCATGTTTTATGTTGTGTATATGAATTAATATGATAAGGATAAATGCTTTTTGAATATAGCAGTAATTCATATGTTTTACTCTGAGTTAAATGTATTATTTTTCTTGAATGCATGTGGTTATATAATTTCAGTATGAGTTATGTAAAAGTCCATGTACAGATTGGTTGGAAGAGTTTTGAAAGCCTCAGTAGTGAAAAAGGTACGCTACAAAATGGTATCAGAGCGAAGGTTTCAACACTGAGCCTAGATGGGCCAGTGGAGCAGTCTTTGGACTGAGAATGCGAGGGGAAATTGAGTTAGGAGGACCAATTTCGGATACTGGTTTGCTCCAAAGCGTCAAGGAGAAACATGACGAGTTTTTATTAAGCTAAGGAGGTATAGCGGTGCTATGAAACCGCAGCTGGTGTGGTCTATGGCCAAGGGGAGACAGGTCTCTACACCAATGGTGTTAGAACCGTAGGATCTGTTTGGAAGGGAAGGCGAACCCTTGTAACCGTCAGATATGGAGAATGTGCACAAGGTTTAAAGCCTTTGGATATTGCACAGGGGATTGGAAAATCACGATATGAGAAATCCCGAGTTAGTTAGAAACCATATGAGCCATCAGAGCTCGGTCGGAAAACCCGACAGTCATTGGATTTGTCGGGAGATGTCTGAAGGTTAAACCTCTGAGACTAGGAGCGAAAGATCCGACGAGATCTGGAGCCGTCCATTGGAGAGAGACATGTGGCAGAGATCGAGCGCCCCTCGACACTTTGGTGCATCGGGAAATCAGTGTATCGAAGTTCCTGAGGACAAGAAACTCGAGACATCACAAGTCGCGAAAACCTGGAGAAATTGGGACTGTCCGCCAAATAGGGGACAGGTGGCAACCATCGACGCCATCGGGAAAAGTCCCGATAATGAAGCCATCCCTCGGAGTTTGGTCCATCGGGATATTGGGAATCCCGTGGATGTGGGGTTTATGCACTTTGGAATCGCGATACGCGAAACCCCGATGAGTGGGGGACAGCTATCCGCACATCATAGTTGAGGACACTGTCATAGTGGAGACCAGCTGTCAGCACGACAGAGAGTCGGAATTCGAGGAGTCGAGAATTCTATAGGCGTATGCATTTTGGCATCTCAAACCCCAAAACCCTGAGGGGTAAGGTTGTGATCATAGGGTGATGGTCACATTGGCCGGAAGCTATAGCCAGGAGGGCTAGCTGAAGATAAGGCGCATCAGGAATCGGAGAATCGTGAATCTTGAGGACACTTGTGTTTCAGCTTTAGAAAGTCTGAAACCCCGATAAGAGTAAAAGACTGTGGTCTTATGAGAGGAGGTCACATGGACCTCGGCATAGCCGAGGGGGCTAAGGCAAAGGTGCATCGGGAAATTGGGGATCGGGAGTTCGTGAGGACAGGAACTCATGTCGTCGGGGATCATGAAACCCCGACACCCGAAGCTTCAATCGGGAGATGTGCTAGGTGGACACGTGAAGAGTACCACGTGCCAGCGAGTGGGAATACAAGACAAGAAGAGAAGCGAGAAAGGTGGGACCCGAGGACATCATTGAAAGTGACATGGATCCTCATGAACTTGCCACGTGCCACCATGGTAGTGGGCGACAACGGTGCTGTGGGCCCGGAGGGTAAAGTAAATTGGAATTTCGGAATTTGGCAATTGAAATGACAAGAGGTGGGGAGTCACTGCATAATGAACTCCCGGGTGCCAAAAAACCTGAAGTCCCGGGTACCAAAAACCCAAAAGTTCCGAAAACTAAAGTTTCAAAAAACCCGAAAAGTACAGAGCCGAGCAGAGCTCAGAAAATTCGTGAAATTGAAAACATTTTCATAAATTGAATTGTTTATGAATGATGAAGAATTGTCAAGAAAACGAAGGCTTGACAAATTCTAGTTGTCTGCACGTTATATTGCAGAAGACTGACGAGTGCCAAAACTATTTGGAAATTCCCTCAAATGCAAAGAAATGGAAGAAATACAAAATACTTCCAGTTCAAGAAACTTATTTAAAACAAAATGTCTTTTATTTGGTTCGAACTAGCTTGTAAATATTGTGGATTGTTCACGAAGGTTTAATGGCCTGACAAATTTCAAATTTAATTGCACAGAGTGCGTGTGTAGAGTTCAACGAAGGCCAGAAACCCAGTTAATCAACGCCGAGTATGGAGTGGGGAAAAGTGCAGTTTACCCCTGAAATAGAAGATGAACAGGAAGGAAAGGATGTTAACCTGGGAGTCGAAGGATCGAACTCTAATGGGCATGGAAAAGTGTTAAGAACCAAATATTGAATACAAAAGCACCACAATAGATATACAAGAACAATATGCAAAATCTTCTTTATTACTATCAAACCCTTAGGGTAGGGCAACACCATACAATGGATCCTATTATGGAAGGGATCCTCTCCTGTTCACTTGCCTCTTCGAGGGGGCCATCCTCCTAATGAGCTTCAGCTCCAAACAAAATACTTCTCTTCATGTCTCATTACATTGCTTGAGTCTCTTTATATAGTGCTACCATCACCTAAGAACATTCTAGAGGAGGAATCTTCTAGAAGTAGAACCTTCTAAGAAGTCCTCTTACATTTATTATATCTAACTACCATATTGGG
>ML806529.1:61336-109016 GCA_009831015.1 Picea engelmannii | reverse complement strand
AACCATTCGAACCCCAACTCATCCTTCTAGAAGATTCCTTCTAGAAGGATCGAGAACTTATTCGTTTTCTCCATTAAGAAACATTTCCGCACCCTGACCATTAACACAATGCGGAAAGTCCGCAGTCTGACTGAATGCAGCCTACGGAAATCAAGCATTTCCGCAAGTCAATATATATGCAGCCTGCGTACTATCTTCAAAAGAGTGATTTTGAGAAACTGATAAGTGTAACTTTCTTCATGAAAATGATCTTAAAGAAGAGTTAGATCTTCTATCACCATGTCATTATCATGTCATCATCGCGATAACCAAAAATGTGGATAACAATGACTGTACACAATGTGTTTCATGTTTCACTACTTAAGAAATATGTACCTGATGCTAATCATGTTATCAATTGGACTGTGATTCAGGTGGAACCAAAAGGTGTCCTGCAAGTGCATCTTGTGCGCATATTGGACAGGAAAAGAAAGCAGCTCCGAAATCGAGCTATAGGGCTTGTAAAGGTCCAGTGGACTTGGTACGGTCCTAAGGACACGACATGGGAGCATGAAGAAGTTATGCGGGCAGATTACCCGCATCTTTTTGAAAATTTTGAAGGACACACATAGGAAGTGTAAGTTGCACTGAGGACAGTGCAAAAATAAGGGGAGGGGGATTGTAGTGTCCCCAAGGCCGAGCCCCGTTACAGATATTGATATATGCAATGAATTGTAAATGTGTTCTATAGGCTGGTGAGCCAATTTTTGTATAAGCTGGAAGGCTTATGTGGTTGTTAGGTCAGGAAGCCTAAGTGTTTGAAGGCCAGGAGCCTGTTGTTGTACTTGTATGTATGCAGAATATTTAATAAAATATAAACAATGCCAGGTGCAGACCGACCACGATGAATGAGTGAAGGGGGACTGAGCGTCCACAGAGTGGGCGAGGAACTAGGGGCTGGAAGGTGGGAAAGGGGATGAGTGATGGGCCTAGGGGCTTAAACCTGGAAATAATATTTTAATATTGTTTCAAAAAGATATGTGCATCATATGTTTTTATCCTAAGTCCTTTTGGAAGGACATGTGATTTCCCAAGTGGTGGGAGGAACGCGTGCTGGTGGAACGCATGCAGTTCCTAGGGTGACAAATGTCCACCCTGATGCATGAAAATAAAACGGGAAAGGAACAGCGGTGAGGGGGATCTCTCACATTCCATTCGACCCGAATGCCCCGAGCAGGAGCCGTACGAGCCAGTCTGCAAGAGACCTCGAATATGTCTGTTACAGAGAGGAAACCGGGGTTGGGTGCTGAAGAATACATGTTTACCCTTGTTCAGAGTCATGAAGTCTGTCTGTGAGAGAAAACCAGTGTGTGCATTCCCTAAATGAAATGTCCATGTCAATTTCGGGGAAGAGTCTCTGTTTGCCCAGGAAAAGCTAAGCGAGCTTGTGCGTGAAGCCCTATTCTGAAATCTTGACCGAGAGAACATCCTGTGACTGCTAAACTGGTTCTTGGGAAGCCTGTGTCCATTTTCCTTGTGTTTGTTGTGGCACGCAGTTCTGGACTGCGTGAGGCTTGTTGGCCTGTGAGCGACTCCCTCCAGGTGAGAGAGTGCACAGAGGAAGGAGAGAGCTCTTGGAAGGAACCCTGTAGCTGCCACAAAACCCAGAGACTTCCGGTCCGATCTGTTCCTGTAACCCAAGGTAAGGGAGACTGGCAGCCGAAGGACTGTCCAGGTGACAGAGAAGGTGCACTCTCCTGGGGTGGAACAGGCATGTGGGGAATGAGAGTCTGTGGGCAGTGAGCGTGGGAGATTCCTAGAGAGCGTTCTTCCTGGTGGTTGTGTGTGACTGAATTCCCTTGAACCTCAGCCTAAGTCTGGATTCCTTACCCTGGGGTGGAGCTCAGTCCTAGCTCAGGGGTGACCCACTGTTGAGTTGAGGAGCAGTGCGGTCTACGGCTGGGAGGTTCGTGGAAGGCCTGCATTTGGTTGGTGGATTCCACCATTGATAAAGATAAGTATCTGAATTATGCTTTGATCATGTTTTGCATGACTGAGCTGTTTATGTATCATGTTTTTTGTTGTGTATATGAATTAATATGATAAGGCTAAATGCTTGTTGAATATAGCAGTGATTCATATGTTTTACTCTGAGTTAAATGTATTATTTTGCTTGAATGCATGTGGTTATATAATTTCAGTACGAGTTATGTAAAAGTCCGTGTACAGATTGGTTAGAAGATGTTTGAAAGCCTCAGTAGTGAAAAAGGTACACTACAGATGGATTATACTAGTAGCCTCTAGGTTTGATGAGATCAATGAGATCAAGTCACAAGAACATGTATCTCATAGTTCTTTTATTAAAAATAAAATGTAAAATGAATTTTCATTAGACTTTAAGCTAAACTAACAACATGCAAATTTTATTTATTATCCTACTCTACCTAAAAAGAAAGGAAAATATTTATTCAAGTGTAAGAACTTTTGCAATGTAACCATGCGCGAAGAAAGATAAGAAACATACCCATATCCAGATATGAAAAAGTTACCGCAATGATTACCTAGATATGAAGAACCAAACAACCTACTTGTTTTGGAATCAGAAGGTGTTGAAGAAGAGAATAGTATTGTGGCCTGATGACATCTTGAAACCAAATTTCAATGTAATCTTGATACAGGTCCTCCTCTTGTAAATGATTGAATTTTGTAGTGCATGAAGGATCTGTTCAATTGCATGTGGGGAACTCTTCATTCTCAGGTCTGCATGGTCATTATCCATCAGGTGTATTTGTTAAATTTTCATCTTCCTCCACAGTTTGGCAAGGAGAATATCTGTGTATCTCAATGAACTTTGGTCCTTCTAGTATTTCCAAAGAGATAGATAAATTTGTGGTTGCTGCCAAAATATGTTCCTCTTAAGAAGGAGAAATCTCGGTTGCTTCCAGGATTTGAGAGAGTTCTTCCAAGGTTATCATCTTTGCATTTATTTTTTCGATTGATCAGTCCTGTCTCACACATGGGTGAGTATCTGAGGTTCTTACAACACCAAATGAAATAATAACTAAAATTTAATGCTATTAAAACAGAAATGAAATGAAATTAATTGAAAAACTTAAGGCACACTACTTAAAGAAAACGTGAACTCCTCATGCTACTTTATACCTCACTATGACCGAGTTATTTGTTCACAAGAGTTATCTCCTCAAAAAGAAAACAAAATTGCAGGAAAGAAAGCATGCTTACAGGAAATTAAATTGTAGGAAAGTAAACACACTAAGAAAAGTAAATAAATTTGTAGAAAAAGTAAACACTCTTGCGAAAAAGAAACAACAAGGTTTTGGAGCAACCCATTAAATGGTTGCGCAGGTTCTTACCTTTCATCTTAAAGTTTATCCTACCCCTTGTTGTGTAATTAAAAACAACCTACCTAACTACTAATCCCTTTATCACCTCCCCGACACCAAAAATGTCGAGTGAAATATATGCTATCTATTTTGACATTAAATTGTCAACCCAGGGCTCGTAAGCTTCGAGGTGATAGCATTGTATGTGCATGTATAGAGATCTAATCTAGCCTAGTCTAGCCTAATCTAATATAATGCCGAAAACACACTCAGATAATAAAGAGATTGAGTAAAATTTGAGTTGTAACAAAGTATGTGTAAAGATAAAAAGGAAACTAATTGCTTGTACATTCCTATCACTTCATTCTTCAATTAAAGAAAGACTATAGATTCAACATAAAACATGTAATTGATCATTATGTTTTAAGAAAGACTATAGATGAATTAAGATCTAGTTGAGAAGTGATCATATGAAACTACTACAAATTGTACTCTAAAATAACTCTTAAGAGAGCAACATAATCAACATTAAGAATATGTACTCTAAAATACCTAGAAAAAAGATAACATTAAAATTCACAGTTGCTTCTAGAAAAGATAGCATTGAAATCCACAACTAATTCGACACCGAAAAATACAACATCATGATACTATCAACATAAAGGATTGACATAAGAAATTCATATCAGAAATCAACATAGGAAATTGAGAATTTATATTTCTATGTATTCATGTTCAAATGATCATTCTCTAATGTCTACGACAATGAATAACATCATGATGGAATCTCAAAAAAATAGCTAATTCAAATGGTATAATCTGAATATTAATTTCTACAAAAAGATGTAGAGTGTGAAAAAAAAAATCTACTCAGATCTTTGTCATTCAAGGAATAATGAATACATGTTCTTGTAACTAATTATATCTATGAACTATTCTCTCAAAATCGGAAATTATGTTGTTGTGCTTAAACTGGAAATGTTTCAACAGAGATATAATTATCACACAGTCCTTCAGGGGTTATCTTAATCTAATTTAAATGAGCTATGCACAACCTCTTAATGAATTCAACCTGCAAAGAGGATATACATGTTCGCAACGTAATATAAATAAAAATGAGTACATACAATGATAACACAGCCAGAAGAGAGGCATTTGTAATTAAACACAGCTTGGATTATAGAAGTCTAAATATGCAGATAAATTATAGAAATTCATGCAAGAGAGAGATTAGATAAATTCATGCAAAAGAGAAATTAGAAATCTAAATATATAGTAAAATAAGAACACACGGACTATTGGTGGGTCGCCCAAGTAGTTACGGTACTCCAACTCACAAGATAATCACTAGTTCAACACGATTTTAAATTGCATCAGAAATCTATAACACGGACGAATTTTAAGAGTGTTCATCAACTATATTCTCTGGTAATCTCATCGTTCTAGCAGACTCATGTTTATATAGAGTTTGAGAGGTCGACCACTGAAAGGTTCGACACTCTACCAAAACCAGAAAATTTTTAAATCTCTATTAATAGACAACAACTTTATTAAATTCATAGCTCGAATATAGGGGTGACTTCCAACAGCTTGAATCAAAGTGTGAGAGGAACCATAGCAGGAGGATGATAGCAGGCACAAAACCCATGTTCTGCATTCGCCCGAAAATGCCCACAAATATGACAATGTCCAACCCTGTTGCGCTCTGAGTTCTATATCAAGTGCCAGATGGAGGTCCAGATATGTTTGATATGTAATTTCGATTTGGTGCTCAATCTGTGTATAATTTCAGGAAATGACCCGTGTAGGACCTAATTAGGCATATTGTGCACAAAACGCATGTGATGGATTTTTTTGATTCAGCTTCATTTTCCCACAAATTGAGCTCGACGTTCACTGCCTAGAAAAGGAACAATCTACCTTCATTTTTGTTTGTACAATCATCCACCTATCAAAAAAGAACAAAGATTATTAAATTGATATTTCAATGATGCAAATGTTTTAATAATGTATATAGTGAATGCATCCCCCATGATATCCATTGTTTATCTGTTTGGTGGATTGTATAGCTATATAAAACAATATGTTTATAACACTAAGTTTATCATCTACAAATTAGTTAAAACCATGTAAAATACATTAAAAAGTAAAAAATCACATCATTTATTTTTAATTCTTCTAATCAATATATTTTAAATAAATGGTATGCTTTAAGGGTGAAGGGAATGGATTATGGTCGAATACGATGATAAAATAGTTAAATGAAGTGAAATAAATGAGGTATTTTAGGAGCTTATCACTCTTTCATCGTGACCACCATATTCCCCAAGTTAAGGTCAATAAATTTGATGGATCCAATCCCATGGGATGGGTCACCCAAATGGAGTATTGTTTTTCTTTGCATGGAATTAATGATGATTTAACCAAACTCCATTGTGTTCTCTATATAGATCTTGAACACTAGAAATCATGGTGATGGTGTAAAAGTACATGCCAAGGGTATGTTGCTTGGACCAATTTTGTTGCAGCACTTTATGAACGCTTTGGAATCGAAACCCACTATTTATTTTGTTTGACCAAGTTGAAACAACATGGCACAATTGAATACTTTATAACCACCTTTGAGCACCTGGATTTTAGAATGGAGGGAATGACATATGACTTCTTTAAAGAATGTTTTAGTAGTGGCCTAAAGGATAAAATCCGCACCCAGATCCTCATGGCTCACCCCCAGACTTGGTTGGAAGCTACTAAACGTTCCAAAGAATCATAACAAGTTTTATTTTCCCAGAACATAAAACCCTCTTTTCTTCGCTACCCTCGACCTACCAATCCTTCCAATAATTCCACCCCTCTCAAGATATAGAAATTAATTCGGGAAGAAATGGTTGAAAACAAAACTCAAGGGTCTTTGTTATAATTGTGATGAAAAATATTTTCTCGAGCAAAAGTGTAAGGAACATAATATTTTTATGGCCATCTTTGAGAATGTTGTTGATGAGGAGGTTGAAGCTTCCCCCATGGAAGAGCTACCCCCAACATATGATACTACTTCGCCCGTTGATCCACCAGAAGTTGAACTGTTGATTTAACTGCACACCCTCATTGGCTTATTTTCTCCCCAAACCCTCAATATCATTGGCTACATTAAGCATAGGGAAGTCATAATCCTTGTTGATAGTGGAAACACCCATAATTTTATTCACTATCGCATTGCCCAAGAAATCAATTTCTATATATGTTTTTCTAAAAAATTTCAAATCATGATTGCCAATGTCGGTTCCATGAAATGTGGTGGGCATTATGAAAATGTGCACCTACAAATTGGTTAGTACCACCCGAAATATCATATGTTTTCTATAGACATGGGAGGTTGTGACATTGTGCTCGATGCTAAATGGTTACGAACTATGGGCCCCATCCTCATGGATTTTAAGGAATTAACCATGCAATTCCAATAGGAGGGACAATAGTATCAATTCCAAGGAATCACATCAAGCTCCCTTGAGATCATCATTTCCCATCAAATAGAAAAGATCCTAAAAAATGTCATTCTGGCATTATTTCGTAACTCCATTCCATTCAAGAAATTGAGACACCCTCTACACATACTGACCTCCAATATTCCTCAAACAGTCTAAATGTTCCTTTAGATCCTCGAAAGTAAAGTAACCAGGTCATATTGTCAGAAAGGATGGCGTACGGGTGGTGTTGGCATAGGGGAATACCCAGGGTTCAATGCTTCAATAGCGCACCAACAAAACCCTAACTACCGACCCTTTCGGCAACACCGGAGAAGTAGATGAATTCTCACCCGAGGTAGAGGCAGGGGTGGTTATAAGACTCAAGTGTCTGCAACCTTAGATGGGACACATATATGTGATTACACCACATTAACAAAGCACTTAGGAATTAACATTCATCAATATTTAACCCTTATCCACATCGCAGATTCAAACCCTAATTACAGAGCAGCGTAGTTTTCAACAAGATATAACACATCTAAGAATTTATGACATAGAACAAGATCAGATCTAGCATTTAATCAAATCACTCAAGCACTAAGCTATCATACCAGATGCATCATGTATAAAGATATCGGCACTAAGCATAAATGACATCACTAACATACAACCATAATGCACAAAGCAACCATAACACAGGATATACATGGTTCAGCCCAGTGTGGGGCTACGTACACCAACTCTTCTCTTCTTTATTATCCTATGTAAATATCCTTACATGCACAGAGCCCATAAACCCCACTCTGAATAGGATAGGATATCTGTGCACCTCGCTAGATCATCCTTCCCCAAGTTAGGATACAACACAAAGATTCTCATAGTTTGTACACAAAGTACCACACATGACCTGCACTTAGCTCTACAAGTCTTAACATACACTATGCACAAAGCCTCTTACACTTACTTGCAATTATCAAAATACTTAGCACCTAGCACCACACCCATACATCGTTACTTACATCGCCTATCTTTCTATTTATTCATTACAAAATGGGCCTAAACATGGGTAGACCCATGGGTCGACATCCCATACCTGTTACATAAACCCTAATCCCAAATATGCCTTAAAAAGGGGACGAGATACCAGAATATCCGCTTCGACTTGCACGAGTGCCTTCGACTAGCCTATCAAAGTTCCAAAATAGGTCAAACATGACCAAAGATCTCCAAAACTTGGTCAAGGCCCAACATTCCCCCAACACTCACGTATGACTCATCCCGAGTCACTCTGGTCTAGGTAACTCTGCCTCAAACACCTCGAGCTTGGCTTGAGTTGCTTCTACTTGCTTTTGTTCCAAGGCCTCCTACTCGTTGAAATCTTCAATAATTGCCTCGTTCATAGGTCCCTCTAAGCGATGTTCTAGCAAAATTACTACTTGTTCCAACTCTTCTCCTCGGTCTTCAATCTCCTCAAAAAGTAGGATAGCTACATCTTGGACTGGATGGAGATTCTAAGTCACTTCCATGACTTTTATTTGTATGGCGTGGACCTATTGCTAAGCCATCCATTTTTATTGGAATCTTTTCATTCACTCGACCAATGACAAGGGCTTTAATTGCGCTTGTACTATTGTTGCTTGCTACTTTGCTTCCTGGAGCTGCGACTCCAGTGTCTTTAGTTCAGGGTTATCGGTAAGGAACTCATAAATCTGTTCACTACGACTTCTTAGTTGTTTACATTCCATGACTAATTCTTTGATCCTTTCAATTGTGCTCTGGGTGGTTGCTTCTCTCTAGTCTCTCACCTCCTATGGAGTGCTTGGCATTGTTTTTTAACTCCAATTATATTACTCTCTATTGAAGCTACTGAATGGATTCAACAAGATTCACCACTTGATTCTCCACCAAGTCTTCCTCCATTTTCTCTAAGCCCATCATAGAGTGAAGTGCTTTGTGGACTACTTCTTTAACTCTAGCCTACTTCATGAGAAGTTGTTCTTTCTCCTGCTAGATTTGCGTTCTCTCCTCTTCGAACTTGATTTGGAGGTCATCCTTCTCTTTTTGTGCAACTCAGCACCACTCTATGATTTCCTCTTGTGCTTTCTTCAGGGCCACTGTAGCCTGTTCCTTTTCTTCCTGCATGCGATGAAGGCGAGCTTCTGTCACATCATCTATTCTGCGTAGTTGGGCAGGTTCATCTCCCAACTCTAGTTCTTTTGGTGGCGGGGGCGTAGTGGAAACTGTGTGGCTGGAATGAAGGGATTATTGTACTCCTCTCATCTCTACTTCAGTCCTTTCATACATGGTTTATTTTTTGTCTTCATTTCTCTGCAAAATATCTTTGGAGGCATCTGATACAACTACGATAATGAATTCGAAGTCATCGACCATGAGTATAGTCTACATCTTTGGCTTACTCGCTTTGGAATTCTTCCACGATGTAGGTTTCATTGGGGAAACCTTTCTTTTCTTGGATGTCTCTGCCTCTTCAAGGGGGTTCCTAGGCAGTGTTACTTCACCCTGCTACTGCTTGTCTTCTTCCCTTTCTTTCTCTTCTTTGTCCACTTCGTTGTCTCCTCCTCCGCTAGGTGAATCTGTTGCAGTCTCTTTTGATGTGTTGTGTATTTCCTATACATCTTCCTTATTTTTCTTCCTGCTACTACTGAGTGATTCATACTCTTCGCGACTAACCACCGAACTTCCAATGAGGTTGGGGTCAGACAGTTCTGCCTGGTCAACTAATATAAGGAACTCTGCAGGCCATTCCATAGTGATTTCTTCCAGGTCCTCCTCTGTGAGCTTGTAGTATGACTGAAGCTCTTCTTTACTTTTGTCTACGTGTGCCATAATATAAATAAAATCTCTATATGCGTAGAACTTCATAAGGGGCATGAACCTTTCTAGGGTGTTCAATGTCATACGAGGGAAAGACTTAATATCCCTCTTCAGCTGCAGGTAGTAGGTATGGAATACTGTGTTTGACGAACATTGTTTCCCCATATTGCTCAAATACCAAAGCGTGGTGAACTTCGCAGCTAGTGGCTCGAACGGTTCAATGTTAGGGAAGGTCACACCTTCCAGCATCTCCCAAGCAGTGAATGTGATTAGGATCAACAATCAACTAAAATGGAACTCATATATCTGATCCTGAGATTTGTGACAATCCAGTTCTAATTGATTGACTAGGTAACTGGCCCAGTTCATCTATAGTCTTTCCACGCATTTTTCTTCGAGCTCAACGACAAACCCTGTGACTTGCGTGGGTCTATTCTTCTGGACTAGCTTACCAACAATAAACTGGCAAGCAAGGAAAACTGTGCCATTCTGAATGGAGGCTACCTTGTAGCCTCACATCCCTTTCTCTACATTGTCGTAGGTGTCTTTGATATTTTTTGCCAAGGTGCGGTCTGTAGCCTTCCCTAGATACAAATCTTGCAGGTCTGGTCCCTACATGCTCAATCCAGTGATCCTATGGATCAACGTTGGATTGACGGTGATGCATCTATCTAACCATATATAACTTCCATGGAAGCACGACAACAAGAGCTTAACGCACATGTTAACCTATTGGTGCCTTCCAAAATGTGGTATCTTCATCATGTTCAAGATAGTGGAACTCACGATGTCCATAGTCCATGAATGGGGTACGATCTTCAACTTCTTCCCCTTAGTCTTGGTCAAATATTTGTGAGGTGCGAGCATGCCATAACTCTTGTGATATCCTAGGTTATATTCACTAATCTTCAAGGTTGGAATCCTCTCCAACTTTGGTTTGACTGCTTGTATTCCCTTTAGGAGGTATGCAATGATGATTGTGTGGTCAAAGTCCCTTGGGACACTATCACGACTTACCACACCGGCCAGGGGTGGGATGTAGTCTGGTAGGATGGATGGAATTATCTTCGCATTCTCCAAGTCATCACGATGCTTGGTTCTTTTCTTGGTCGTAGCTCGGGATGGTCCAGATCCATGAGAAATCGATGGGGAGGATTTCACTCCTCGCGTTGATGAGGCTTAGATGCATGCAAACATCACCTTCTCGGCCATGAGGTCTATTAGAATCTCTTCGACAGTTTTTTCTGCTACACTGATTTTGTCTGAAATGCGCACTCGAGATCTGATATCTCAGGTTGGTGAACAATGTTCAATGTAACATAATGGATGGTGAGGTCTCAATGATCACTAAGCAAAATCAACTAGTTCTCTGTGGGCTTGGATAATCACAATTGGCAAAAGTGTTCTTGGTGCAATGCTCGACGGGATAAATAGATATTATTGTAACGGCTTCTTTAAATGGGTTGCAAAGCCTTATTCAATGCAATTCCATCCATTATGGCGTGGTCCCAATGGTCCAATGGTGAACTTTCAAACCATAACTTCTTTCCTAACCATTTGGGAGCATCGGTTGAATGGTCATATTTCCTCCAACAGTCATATTTCTTCTTCATGGAGAAGTGCCAATATGTGATGTACTGATATTCCGGCGAAGTTCGAGTTCTAGAAACCTTCCTTCTACGAAGTTCTTTTTGGAGCCTCTTGAAATTTTTCTAACTTTTCCCTCTTCTTAATGAGATTTTTTTCCTTCTTTCCTATGATTTGAATCACTGGTTTCCTCTTTCCATTATCGTTCTTATCTCCTCTTGGCATGATAACTTCTCCCTATGGAGGGTCTTTCATAGGATTCAAGGGTAATGCTTCTTCTCTTTATGGGGTAAGCTCTCCAATCTCTTGTACAGATAGGTGTCTCTAGTTGTCCTGTGTCCTTTCAACTTCGACATCCACATATTTGGTCCTTAGTAGCTTTGACTGGTTCTCTTGTTCTTCCAGTAAGTGCACTATTCTCCTAGCCATGAAATCTCTTAGTTCTTGTTTTTTTTGTTCTATATCCTCCTCTTCTTGTTTCCTTTGTCTCTGATCTTTCTCAATCCATGTTTTTCCTAGAAAGATAGCAAATGGGGCACTCTTCTCAACAAACTTAACGATGTCAAATTCTTCTTCTGTCGAAGTGTCATGAGCACTCATAGAGGTCTGGGTAAGTCTTCCACATAGGGTTATCAACTTTCCTCTAAATAATCTTATTCCTCCTAATGAAGGAAGCATATCAGGCTTTCCCAAAATTTCCCAAGTTCTTTCTGTCATGATATTCACCTTTGTTTCCTCATCGAGGACACACTCTATGTCAAAGTCTCCTATTCTTGTTTCTATGTACACTTTCTCTTTTAAGACCTCTGATAAGTTGATATTTTTTTTATCATTCAAGGTTTCTTTCATCTGTAGTAATACAGTCTCTGTTTCTTTATAGGGTTATATCATATCCTTAGTTTCATGGCCTATCTCATAGTTTTCTTGTTTCATATTCATCTTTTCAACTTTAGAAATCATTCTAGGACAATGCAAAACTCCATGGTCCATAGCTTTACAGCAAAGACAACTAGGTCTTCTACCAGGGCATTCCTTAGCAAGATGTATCGGTCTTCTGCAACTGTAATAAAGGGTTAATCCTCTCTTTCTCTTAAATGATCCCCGTCCTTTCCTGTACTGTGCACTAGGATCACAGTAACTAACGTGCAAAAAATTCTTTCTAGGATCCTGCATCCATATTTTAGTCCAAACATTCTTTCTATGCATAGGAATAACATACCTTTCATTATTTCTATCATATCTATTCATATCAAATCTTCTTTATTTTAATTGTGCGCTAGTTTTTAGACTAGAACAAAATTTATCAAACATACCTAGATTCATTCTTTCGAAACAAAAAATTTCACTTATCTTACCTTTCTCAAAGAACAAAGCTTCAAGATCTTACCTCTTATCTTTGGATCAGACTTCTTTTCTTAGCACAGAGCTTCACAAGTCAAGTAGAATACTACACACTAAAGTAAAAGATCTACGCATAGAGATTTCTTTTCGTCAGTTCCTAGAAATCACAGTTTCAAGTCCCGACAACGAAACCATTTGTTGGCACAAGGGCAGACCCACGGTTCAACGCTTCAACAACGCATCAAAAAAACCCTAACTACCGACCCTTTTAGAAACACCTGCAAAGCATATGAAGTCTCACTCGAGGTAGAGGTAGGGGTGGTTATAGGACTTAAGTGTCTGCAACCTTATTTGGGACACAGATCTGTGATCACACCACACTAACAAAGCACTTATTAGTTAACATTCATCAATATGTATCCCTTATCCACATCGCAGATTCAAACCCTAATTACAAAGCAATGCAGTATTCAACAAGATCTAACACATCTAAGCACTTAGCACATGGAAAAAGATTAGATATAGCATTTATTCACATCACTCAAGCACTAAGATATCATACCAGATGCATCATACATAAAGATATTGGCACTAAGCATAAATCACATCACTAACATACAACCATAATGCACAAAGTAACTATAACACATGATATATGTGGTTCACCCCAGTGTGGGGCTACGTCCACCAACTCTTCTCTTGTTTATTATCTTTTGTCTATCTCCTTACATGCACAGAGCCCAAAAACCCCACTCTGCATAGGACAGGAGATATGTGCACCTCACTAGATCCTCCTTCCCCGAGTTATGCTACAGCAAAAAGATTCTCACAGTCTATACACAAACTAACATAAATGACCTACACTCAGGTCTGCAAGTCTCAACATACACTATGCACAGAGCCTCTTACAATTACTTGCACTTAGCACAATACTTAGCACCTAGAACCACACCCATACATTGTTACTTACATCGCCTAGATTTCTATGTATTCATTACAAAATGGGCCTAAACATGGGTAAACCCATGGGCCAACATCCCATACCTGTTACATAAAACCTAATCCAAAATATGCCCTAGAAAGGGGCTAAAATCCCATGATCTCCACTTCAACTTGCGCTCCACCTTCGACCAGCCTATCAAAGTTCCAAAATAGGTCAAACATGACCAAGGATCTCCAAAACTTGGTCAAGGCCCAACAAGTGGATCCTAAAAAACTTTAAGCTATGAAGGATTGGCCTCACCCTAAAACTCTTAATATATTGCATGGTTTTATGGGTTTAATGGGTTATTATCACAAGTTTTTTCAGAATTATGGAAAAATTGAGGCACCTCTCACTGCTCTCCTTAAAAAGAATGCTTTCACTTTGACTCCAGCCACTGATCAATAACTTCATGCCTTGAAACATTGCATGTGAAAAACTCCTAGCCTATAACTTACCGACTTCACCAAAACTTTTGTCGTGGAATGTGATGCTTCAAGGAAATGAATTGGGGAAGTCCTCATGCAAGATGGTAGGCCTTTGTATTTCACTAGAAAAAATAAAATCGGAGAGACATTTGGGCCAATCAATATATGAAAAGGAAATATTTTATATTATGCATGTCATGGATCTATGGAATCCTTATCTATTGGGGAAACACTTTAAAATTAAAATTGATCATTAGAGCCTCAAGTATTTTATGGAACAATGAATTTCATCTCCGAAGAAAATGGGTGACCAAGATATTTGGATATGATTATAATATCATTTACAAGAAGGGAAAACAGAATGTGGCTGCTAATTCTCTTTCCAGGAAGCATGAAGAAGAGGGGTCCCTATTTTCCCTCTCCTTCATTGTACCAGATTACCTCTAAGATTTTCACCAGGAATGGCTGGAAGATCCCAAACTTTCTCACCTGATCCAATAATTGCAACACCATTCTCAATCTTCCACAGGGTACTCTTGGCACAATGAAGAGCTTTGCTAAAAAGACCATTTGTATTTAACCAAACAGTCACAAATCAAATCCATGGTGCGTTATGAGCTTCATGCTTCACCCATAACTGGGAATTATGGGTTTACCAAAACCTATGAATGGGTGAAATGTTGTTTTATCTGGGACAATATGAAATAGGACGTCCACACCTTTATGGATGAATGTGATATATTTCAATGAAATAAGGGAAAATTAATCAAAGCTCTGGGAACACTCTAATTTCTTTCGATTCCCCTACTATTTGGAGGGATATTTCTATGGATTTCATTGTTGGCCTGCCCAAATCGAGCAATAATTCAGTCATCATGGTGGTAGTAGATCATCTTTCCAAATATGCTCATTTATGTTCTCTTCAACACCCATTCACCGCACCCATAATGGCTCAATGTTTTATGGATAATATATTAAAACTTCATGGCATGCCTCATTCTATTGTCTCTTACCAAGCTCCAACTTTCACCAGTAATTTTTGGAAAGAATTGTTTAGGCTCCAAGAAACCCAATTGCATCTTCGCATCACCTATCATCCCCAGATTGGTGGCCAAACTGAAGTTGTCAACAAGTGTTTGGAAACATATTTGTGGTATTTTTCATCTGACAAACAAAATCAATGGGCTCAGTGGTTACCCGCTGAATGGTGGTACAAAACATCTTACCATGTTGCTATTCAAATGACTCCTTTTGAAGAAATCTATGGGGAAAATCCACCATGATTTATGTAATAAATTTCAAGTGTCTCCAAGGGCAGGAGGTTGAAAATAATCTTACAGTCCGAGCGAACATTCTCCATACCCTTAAAAAAAACAATTTCATGTCTTAGGATCACATGAAGCAACAAGTAGATCAGGGTCGTTCCGAATGTCCATTTACTGAAGGGGACTAGGTTTTTCTTCGTCTGTAACCTTATAAGAAGAATTCTCTCAAAGATGAACATTGTTAGAAAATTTCTCCAAAATTTTATGGTCCTTATACAATTCTCAAGTGAGTGGGTGTTATCAGACTAATCAGTAGGTGTGGACACTAACAGATCTCCCTAGATCCACCTGGATCTAGAACAAAACAGGACAGGACATGACTCTTTCCCTAATTTTTGACCATTGAATTGACTAGGAGGAAGGAACAAATAACATACCTTATTATCGCTTCCTAGGGTCTTTGTTGCTCCCGCTTCGCTCCAGTGCTCTCATGAAGTCAAGACCAATACAACACAAACCAAACAAAGTGAAGATAGAAAAATATATTCAACAGTCAACCTATGTGTATGATCAAGGAATTACACAATAAAGTGGAAATAGCTTTATGGGAAAGGAACATGCCACTGTATCATATTAATTGAAAGTAAATATTACAACTTGAGCCTTGATGTCGCAAACTTCCTTTCGATGGCACTTGGATCTGACACACACACTTGCTCAATCCTTGCATGAAGAAGATCAAATCCTCTTGGTAGACTTGCTAGAGTCTCCAAGCTGTTGTTCAAGCTTAAGTCCTTCACACAATTCTTTCACCAATTCTCCAATGAATCTTGCTTAACCTTTTCCATGAGAGTTCTCTCAATATATAGGAGAGAATGAATTAGTTACTTGGATAAGAATGATCCCAAACTATCAGGGAATCCAGTACTAGGATAACCATTCGAATGCCAACCCATCCTTCTAGAAGATTCCCTTCTAGAAACATCAAGAATTCATCTTTTTCATGCTTTAGGAAGAGTTCGCACCCTGTCTATTCAACAGAGTGCAAGAAGTTCGTACCCTGGCTTAAAGCAACCTGCGAGAATCATGCATTCTCGCACCCAAATGCACTAGCAACCTGCGAACCTTCTTCAAAAATGAGTTTTCTGGGAAGAGATGAAAGTAACTTTTCTCAGGAGAAAGTTCTTATGAAGAGCCTGAGTACACCATCATCAATACATCATCATGACGACCAAAATCATGGGTAACAGAATGCCCCCCAAAGTATGAGGTTAGAACCAGTGACAACCGAAAGACTTTGTAAGCTACATGTGTGTGTCAGAAACTAGGAGCACACCTAATCGGATACCTGCGAACAACCAAGCATCTGCAAAATATCATATATACCAATTATGAGGTAGGCATTCCCATACTCAGATCATAGACTGATGACAATTGTAGACCTGGGTCATGGCCACCAATCATACACTGTGGATCCATGCCGTCAAAATATAGCATAGCCACCAAGAATACACTGTGGATCTATGTGAAAATATTCAAATTGAGATGACATAGCCACGAGACATACACAGTGGATCTATGTGCCGCAGATTATACATACTCCATCGCAACCTAGACAAAAGAGATGATATCCAGGGTCTTCAAACTCGTCACCCAAAGTACGAATCTAACCATGTGATTACATGTGTTGAAGTCGAACATGGCAGAAACCACTTGATTATCGGTCATTGAGGAAACCACTAACAAGTGCGAGGGAAATCACCATTGATGTCAATGACTCCCAAGGTACTCTAGTACAATCTATTGAATGTGAATGAATGAGTTGAAGTCGAACATCCGATGGAATCTTTCGATCAGGGGTCAATGATGTAAACCCACTGTCGAAAGTGAGGAAACTTGCAATTGAGGCATGCAAGCTCCAAGGTACCCAATAATTTCTAAGTCTTGATTTCGGATAATGAGCTGAAGTCGACAAAACAAAAATCTTCATAGGAGGGCCTTGATGTATCCCCCATCAATGACACGAAATGAGTAACAGATTTTGAATATGAAACAGAGTATTATACAAATTGAACCAGACACAAGGAAGGTCAACATGGAAAGAATGGACAACTGCAGATGGTCGACTCAATATAGGTTTCATATGGACTTCTCTTGAACATAGGAATGACACGACCAATGATTTGGAAACATTGACTCAAATACGACACAAGGAACGAACTTGTAGCAAATCGAATGAGAGACAAATGGATTTCCCAAACCGGCTTCAAATTATGAATAGGGGGTGTCATGTTCAAGAGCGACTCTTACTGACAATCATAATGAAGATGAAAATATATCCCTTTCCCAAATTTTCCCCCACCATTTCTGGCGAGTACCTCTTTATTTTTATGCAAGCTTGAGGAGGATAAAATATGCTTGTTGATGTAAGCTCATCCTTCAGACGAGTCCCTCGGAGTATTTTTAATGAACCCTAAGAAGGAGTGGTTCGGTCCCATTACGGGTCTGTAAATGTTTGTTTAATGAGTCCAGAGATAGAAAAATCGAAGGTTTTTCCTGATTATAGAGTTTGGAAAAACACTTAAAAGAGAACTCTCTCAATTCCTTTTTTGTAAAATAGTCTGGATGAGACCAAAAAAGAGATAAATTATCGCTCACCAGATGCTTACTTCAAATACTTTATCGAGCGTGAAAATAGCAAGGTCGCTCGGCTATCTTTTCATGTTTAGAGAGTCTGAAAAGAGCTTAAAGAGGACTCCAGGGGGGTTCCTCTTTCGTATAACCTTGTTGAGCCCGAAAAAGTGATAAAAGTATGCTCGATCGCGTTCTCATGTATTTTCGAGCGTGAGAACGGACAAAGACCACGCTCGAGGTTTTATACAAAAACCATAAAAAACAATCAAAACACGCGACGACAAAGAAAAACATGTCCATATCTCTGTATTTGACCATCAAAATCATCATGCCTGCAAAAGTTACACTCAAAATGACATTAGGGATTAGGGTTTAATAGATATATAATCATAAAAAACCAAATTTCATAGTAAAAGTAAATAGAAAGGATAAATACTTTTTTTTACCACATCATTTTACCTTTCCACTATTTGAGCTAAAAAACGCCTCTTTTACCCTCAAAGTTTGGCGTCAGATTGCGAGAGTTACGAGTGTCCATTCAGCGAGCCGTTAGCGATAGTGAGGTAGGCTCTTTGTCCTTAACACTTTCATGGTTTAATTTTGCAATTTCATTGGTTAAAATTTCATTTTTGGGTTGATTTTGCAAGCCCTACTTGCGCGTTTCCATTCTCGCAGGTGGGCTACACAGGACCTGCGAGAATGGGGCATTCTCACAGGTGAGCCTAAGGAAGCCTATGAGGTTCTCGCACTATGCACACAGGGCACCTGCGAAAACTGCAAAGCTCAATTTTGTTTTAAAAATTCACCCAATGAACAAGAACCAAAACATGAAAAAAGTTGTTAATCTTCTTGTTGTGCCTCTTATGCAGATAATTGGCCATCAAAATGGTGTTTGAATGGCGCAAAAGGGAGCACGAAGAAGACAATGCAATTGCCAGAAATCATCCACCTACTATTGTTTCTTTGAGAAACTGTGGACTCCTGAAATACTTTCGTATCCCGGGCATGAGGGCCCAAGTTAGGTTGTTAGAGTACCTGGTGCATATGTGGGACCCTGATCAGCAGGTATTTCATGTGGGGGTCCACACACTGTCCTTAGATATTGAGGACATTTACTTTTTGACTGGATTGTCACGGCGTGGGAACTATGTGAGCATGACTGGTAGTACAGGTGGTGAGTTGCAGATGAGTGAGTATTTTCGTTTACACTGCGTTCCCAAGGCTGAGAGAAAGAAAGGAAAAGTAGCTATTTGGGGGGTACGATATTTGACCCTCCGTACTATCCTATTCACCATAGCTTGGATGGCTAGGAGTTCTTCTCCTCACATGGCGTTACAGAGTTACTTCTAGTATGCTATTGAGTGTACTGAGCCTCGGGTGTTCAACTAGGTAGATGTTGTGCTTCGTAGTGTAAAAAGACAGTTGACCAAATGCAGACGAGGTGACCTAAATAAATTCGGGTATGGATCTTTGTTAGTGTCCTTCTTCCTTAAGAGGGTTCCCTTACTGATACTACAGGTGGAGTGGAATTTACCGGCTCCCAGGGATCCAAGGATGTTGAGATGGTGTCATCTTATGGCCCAACATGTAGTAGGACCGATCATCAAGTATGATGATACTTTCTTTGACTGGCTTCAACCATAGATGTTGATGGTTGATGACTATGCTTATACCAGGTTGGATTTTCAAGGAGATCCGGACTTAGTACTGCCAGAGGATGCTCAGTGGGGGGACCTTGGTAAGAAGTAGACACATTTTTCTTTTTAAATTTTTTTGTGAATTTTTATCATATTCAAATGTTTTTGTTTTATATGTTTGTCCAAAGACTAATACAAAATTCATTTTTGATAACACAGATGTTGGACCTTACAAACCTCCTGGTACTTCTCCCATTCAGTGGTGAGGAGAGGTAGCGGTGGCACCACAATATGCCGAGGATTATCAGGTGGTGGAACAAAATCTAGAGGGCCTTACCGTAGATATTCCAGACATGCCTCTGGAAGAGGTTCCATGACGCGATCAGCGTCATACTGTATGAGTATCAACATCCATGAGTCGACTGCTCCATAGGGTTGCTCGGGCAGTTGTGTGTTACCGTGAACGTCATCCATGACGTCACTTTGTAGAAGCTATGAGCTTCATTTTTTGACATTTTGTTCTTCGGACAAAAGTTTTTTAAAAACTCTTTTGATCATTATATATACAGACAGATTCTACTGGTTTATCATGTGTTGTGTGAACATTGATGTGATTGATTTATAAATGATTCAAATGTCTATCTAATACATAATTAGCCAATGCATTTGTTAATGTATTTAAACATCTAGGAATATGTTGATATTTAATGTAATCAAAATAACGTTCCAAGAGGCGAATTCGCAAATACACCCTTAACAAAGTAGGACTCCGAATAGTGTAGACATTACTTAACTGTAGTACTACAAGCTGCGAATCAATTCGCACAACCAAATGACGAATTTCGAGTGAGATAGAATCAACCAATAATTCAATAACAATGCTATACTCTACAATGTTGTTGGTTGCATGACCGAGGCACACACCTCATAAGGAAACAAGTTCATTTGTAGGGGCGTAAATTTCCCACGCAGTGGAAGCAAGATTCTGAGTACTACGGCTAGCACCATTAGCGAAGCCAATATAGGGTAGTGAAGACTCCAACATCTGGAAATCAAACACAACGTCACATAAGGGCAGAGACCAGATAATGACAAAAGAAAGCTATAGTAACACACAAAGAGTATCATACAATAAAAATGCAAGTACTTGTGCACAGATGATTTTATGCATAGTACTTCTTCAAGTACAACCCATTCCTGGGTTCACTCAAAGGGATACCATCATAATCTACCAACTCATAAGCTCCTTTTTCCAAAACTCGTTGAACGATATAAGGACCTCGCCACATGGGTTCGAATTTCCTAGCTCCTAACATATCTCGATATTGTTCATAGAGAAGAACAAGATCACCTTCGGAGAAAATGCAAGGCTTGACATGCTTGTCGTATTGGGCCTTGACACATTTTTTCTGAGCTTCTATGACTAGGGTGGCATCACGTCGAGTTTCTTCTAATCTCATAAGATACAATAGACGTTCTTCCTCAGCATAAGTGTTGGGTAGGAGTTCAACAGCTAGTTTTAAAGAGGGTATCTCGCATTCGATAGGGAGAATGGCTTCCACACCATAGACTAATCGAAAAGGTGTAAACCCAGTAGCGGACTTGACGGATGTCTGGTATGCCCACAATGCCAAAAAAAACATTGTGTGCCAAATTGTTTTATGAATCCCTATCATTCATTGAAGCATAGTTATGAGAACTTTTTTAATCGCTTCGACTTGTCCATTGGCTTGTTGATAATAGGGCGTTGAGTTATCATGATGAAGACCCACCTTTTCAGTAAGTTCAGACATCATAAAATTCCTAAAGTGGATACCGTGATCGGTGACGATAGCTTGGGGAACACCAAAACGAGAAATGACGTGATTAAAAAGAAATAATGCTGCGGTCTTTTCAGTGTTGTCAAATGTTGGCATCGCCTTGGACCATTTCGTAAAGTAATCAATGGCTACAATAATGTAACCATGTCCCCCGGCCAAGTGAGGGTGACATGTCATGAAATCGATGCCCCATTTCGCAAAGGGACCAACTGAGACCATAGGGTGAAGAGGAGCAGGATGTGACTGAATCTTCTGATTATAGGTCTGGAAGGCATGGCATTTCTGAACGACGATGATGTAGTCGTTAAACAAAGAAGGCCAAAAATACCCTGCGCGTAAGATCTTCTGGGCAGTCGCATACCCAGACATATGACCACCACATGCTCCAGAATGGCAGTCATTCATAGATTTCTCGGCTTCGTCGAACGTTAGACAACGTCGAAAAACAGAGTCAATCCCCCGATGATAAAGAGTATCCCCGAGGATAATGTATTGATGAGCTTGATAACGCATGCGACGTCGTTTAGTACTGGACAAAGTTGGCCAGAAAGACTAGGTTTGGAGATATATAATGATATCCCCATACCAAAGATCATCAGTGCGAATAAGGAAAAGAGATCCATTGGGTAATGAATCTACTGCTACTTTTTCCATTGCAGAATGGGGAAAGTCGCATATCAACTCAGCAAAAACTAAGGACTTCTTAGACTTGGCGCGTTCGAATTTCAAGTCAAAATCCTGGAGTATCACAATCCATTTGGAGTATTTTCCCCCTAGCAATTGACGTGTCAGAATATGTTGCATATGGTTGCAATGCAAAATCACTGTAGTCTTGTGTGAGAGGATATAGTGCTGGAATCGTTGGACGGCTTGGATAGCAGCCAAGGTCAGTTTCTCCACATGTTGATACTTTATTTCAGTCGGCGTGAGACTTTGAATCAAGTAGTAAATAACATGTTCATCGTGAGCATCATCCTCTTGGACGAGAACCATGCCAATGGTGTAATCCGAGGAAGCAAGGTAAAGGAAATAATCACGACTATAATCGGGGGGAAAGAGAAGCGGAGCTCACGTTAGGGACAACTTCAAAGATTCAAAATCATTATTGGCAATGGTATCCCAGACAAACTCTGAATCATTTTTTAAAAGCCACGTAAATCCACGAGTTATCTCGGCATAGTTTGGGATAAAACGACGAAGAAAGTTTTCTTTCCCCTGCAAACTTTGTAACTTGCGAAGAGTAGAAGGAGGAGGGAGATTAAGTATCGCCTCAACCTTTAAAGGATCCACCCGGATCCCTTGACGCGAAACTATAAAACCTAGAAGACGGTCGGATTCCACACAGAAAACGCACTTATGAGGATTCAAGCGTATACGGTAGAACCGACAGCGAATGAAAATGGCTCGGAGGTGGGTTGGGTGATCGACTCTGCACATTGAATGAGTGGGTAAATCATCCAAATATGGTTGAACGATGTGCTTGATATCATGAAAAGCATAAGACATAGTGCGTTGAAAAGTTGCACCAGCATTCTTGAGACCGAAAGGAAGTTTTCGATAGGTAAAAGTACCCCAAGGACAAATAAAAGCAGTCTTATGTTGATCCTCAGGAACAATGTTGATTTGATTATAGCCAGAGAAACCATCCATGAGAGAGAATATTTCACTTCCGGCGCAGTCATCGACAATCTGATCGATGAAAGGGGTAGGAAAGTTGTCTTTTGGACAAGCTTTATTGATATCCCTATAATCAAGACATACACGAATTGTACCTTGTTTCTTGTCAATCGGGACAAGATTGGAAACCCAGTCTGTGAGAGCCACCGAATAAATAAAACCGGATTTCAAAAGTTTCTCGACTTCGAGTTTGATAGCAGTCGCTTTACGTGGGTGAACTGGATGAAGGAGTTGCCGAACAGGTTTAGCGTCAGGGTATGTCTTTATCTCATGTATCACAATCTCAGGGTCAATACCTGGCATTTCTTCATAGCTCCAGGTGAAGATGTCACGAAATTTTTTGAAAAGGGATGTATAGGTGAGTATTTCGTCAGGGGAACATGAAGCTCCAATATGGACATTTTCGATGATTCTAGGTTTAACAGATATGTCAAGGGGAATAGTGGGTGAAATATTACTTAAGCTCCCTTCGGCAAACACATCATGTGTAGACTCGGGAACAGTTGAAATGACGAAAACAATCGATGGAGACGAGATCCGTTGGTAGTTCTCAAGAGTGTGTTGCTCCAGAAAGAGGATAGAATGATGATGCCCATCGTCCCAAGGGGTGTCTTCCATGATAGACATGATCATCTCGTCAGTGGGAAAAATAACACGAAAAGGATCAGGAGACAACTCATCAAGAGAGGGAGTAGAAGGTATTGTCGATTGAATGGCCTGGTAGGCGGATTCAACTGGACTTAATGACATTTCGTAGTCGAAACAAAGATGATCTTCGGGATCAGGGACTATCCAGGGGTCGTGATATGCAGGAAGTTCATGAGGCGAACTAAAGATCATGTTGATAGAAGCAACAGACAAGCGTGGAACATCGGGTGGTGGAATGGGGAAAGTACCCATTAACGAGGATTCCTTTAGAAGGCCTACACCGACGTTATCATAACTCGGTGGGGTTTTAGCAATAAACGGTACGGTGCCAGTATGAGTATCAAAATTAAATAAGGCGAGTTGGTTGAAAATAACAACCTTTCCTTGATGAGGGAAACGTATGACACGGAAAAGGGTCGACACAACGGTGCACATGGAATCGATCCAGCTGCGGCTAAGTAGAAATTTATAATAAAGGGGAGAGTCAAAGACTTCCACTTCAACTTGGACCATTTTTCCTTCTAACTTAATGGGCAATGAAGGAAGAACACCGTAGGGCTTAAAACCAGATTCGTTGAAGGTTTTAAGAGTGTTCTGGGATTCATTCAAAGAAGGAGAGCCAATGGATTTCCAACAAGCAAGAGACATAACACAAGTCGAGGCACCCTCATTGATAACGGTTCGAAAAATGTTTTTGTCAGAGACAACCACTTGGATCTAGAATGTGAGTTGAGGGGGTAACCTGGGAATGTGATCTTCCAAGTCAAAGATTATTAAATTCATATCCATCGGGTCAATTCCACCGATAGCTTTCAACAATGCCTTCCATTGTGCGGGACAAGTTTGAAGGACTTCAAGGGCTGACATCGTAGAAGGCGCTTGGGCCAAATCTTCAACAATGTTGTAGTTCTGGGCCGCATGAGCATGAGGATTGAAAGCCAATTTCCGAACGATGCCCTTTGGAGGGGGTCGCAGAACTGTGTCGATGTTGTGGGGTATTCTACCCTACGGACTAACAAGCTAGGGCTTTAAACTTGTACGCAGATCATGACCCTTCAAGAATAACTTTTAACCTCCTACCCAAACCTATAACCCTTTTTCTCAGGCAAACATGGGAAGAATCAACTAACCTTTTTATCGACGGTTGAAGTAGATCCTCCATTGAGCTTTTATCTCCTTGCTGTTGCTGCTCCTTCCACAAAGCGATCCTGCAATCAAGACAAAACTACGCATGCATGCTACTGATCTACTAGAGGGTTAGAGATAAAACATAAATCAACTAACATAGATGAGACTCATGTATTCGGGACAGGAAAAGTATCTTTTTCATTAATCTCAATATGAATCAACTTACAATGATTTTAGAGACCGACCATCGTTCCTCGATCCTGATCCTGGGCTCCTCCTCTTGTTCTATCCTCCAACTGCTTCTGCTTGAATTTCTCCTAAAGCTTGAGGCAAGGCTAAACGGTTGGGACAAAATGGACTTGGCAATTTTGGCAGAGTTTCTTTGCTATGATTTTCCTCCCTTTGAATAGTACCCCTACCCCTCCTTTTATAGGCTAGAAGGAGCTAGGGTTTTAGGTGAACTCTCGGCCATGCATGGATGGGAGTTCCAGTTAACTGACAAAAATCTTTTCGTCCCGGCGAAAACTTTCCTGATTTTTTGCTTTGTTAGGTAAACGCGGGTTGTAGTGGGCTAGCCTGCAGTTACCTGCGTGCAGTAGGAGTCTAGCAAGCGGTCCACCGCGTCCAGTGAGAGGTTAGGGCGCGGTTTTCTTGATTTAAGTGGTTTTTTGAGGTTTTGTTCAGCATGGCTTTGGCTAGGAAGAGGCATGAGTTGGCCTGATGCCAAGTAAGCCTGTGTGGTGCATTTTAGGGTTATAACAGATGCCCCCTAATGTGTGAGGTCAGAAGAGCATCTGATGGTCGAAATACATTACCAATTCTTTACCAATCTGTACTGATATGCTGAATGAGTGAGCCCAGGAATCAAGAATCAGGAGGTGCCATCTGCAAAAAATATCAAATGTCTCACCAAGGCGGGCATACCCATGCTCGGGATAAATCAGAACCATGGCTACCAATCAAATACAATGTAGATCCATGTCCAATAACTATAAAGATTAGACGCAAACAATACATAGCGGAGCTACATCTCGAAATTGGAAAGATATACATGGGAAGTATCCATCTCTCAGAAGCTATCTTGGCCTGATGGTTGTACTTCATAGCTCGAGCAACAACTTCAAAATCTTCACGACTCGGGTAGGAGTGTAATATGAGTGTACGACTGCACTACCCAGAGGTCTTCGACGACTCGTCGATTACGGACTTGATAATCTTGATGATCGGACTGAAGGCTTCATTGATTTCGAACAAAGACTTGATCGGACGTTCAGGATGGCCGGGTATGCGGACAAGAGACATATTGTAGAGTGGCCGACTCAGGCTAAGTAACAAACTTCCCTTGGACAATAGCACGACAAGTGATCAGACTCAGGCAGCATATCTGTTAACCATAAGTCTACGAAGAAGGAGGCAACGCAAACTCTCCATATGTTTGGAAGAGTAACCAAACGGTGGAGGACACAACTCAATATATCGAGCAAAGCTTCCTAAGGTCGTACTACATCCCAAAGTCTGATGAATCAAACAGACAGATGTGCTTTATCCAAGGGCAAATCATAATGCTGCCAATAAAGAAAATACTTTTCCCATCCTCTTTTTGGGGTATATTTGATTTTTTTGTTCTTTTTGTTGATTTGAAAAAAAGAATAAAGGAATATTACGTTACAGTGGAGGAATGAGCATAGCAAACATATAAGCTCAAGGCACAAGGACAAGACTGATGTTCTAGGAAATGATACTCAGGAAAAATCCTCTAGTGGCCAAAGGTGTTAAAACGCAAAAGCAAGCTGTTACTAGGCTGATTGGTAAAGGATGCAAATGCGGTTGATAGAACACACAATGGTAACGTCCTTCGATATAAGTTTAACGAGCCCAGAGAAGGGAAGCTCGGTGATTTTTCATGTTTAGAGAGTCTAAAAAAACATAAAAGGAAACTCCATTGGGGTACCTTTTTCGGCAATAGTCTAGTCGGTTCGAAAAAGGGGTAAACTAGCATCGACTAGACGTCAATTCAAAACCATTTTAACGAGTGTGACAAGGACAACATCACTCCGCGATCTTTTCAATTTTAAGGAGTCTGAAAAAAGATTAACTATGGACTCCGTCAGGAATGTTCTTCTGGACCGTTTAACGAGTGTGAAAGAATAAGGTCACTCGACATTCTTTTCAATTTTAGGGAGTATGAAAAGAGATTAACTATGGACTCCGGGGGGGGTTTCTTTTTCGTAAATTTAGTCCCTCAGGCCCGAAAAAGGAATAAAATTATACCTGAGGATACTCTTCTAAAGAATGGAAATTCAATAGAGCGCTCCTTTGTTCGTACAGTTGACCGACCAGACCGAAAAAGGGGTAAACTACCACCGGACAAACGTGACTTCAAATTTCAGTTTAATGAGCGTGAAGGGTCACAAGATCGCTCGGCAATCTTTTCATGTTTAGAGGGTCTGAAAAGGGCTTAAAAGGAGACCTGTTATGTTTTGGGAGTCCAGAGGGTAAGACAAAGAGTGAAAAAGACCCATGCAAATGAGGCTCAAAAACTCATCTTTAGGAAAGACTATACGGACTCCCGAGCCTACTATGTTGTGAGAAACGACATGGACACCATAATGCAACCAAGAACTACCTAGGGAATCCATGTTTTGGTAAGCTCTACCATCCAGTTGTGACACTTCGTAGAGCAGAAATGACGATTCCATGTCACAAACGGATGGGGTCGATCCTATATTGTAAAAAAAAACGGCAACGAGATGCAACGGTGGGGATGAAATCCTACCCTATATGCTCAGGTTGATTTTTGAAAAAAAATAAAATTATGGACCGCCCTTATGTGTATTTTTTTTATTTTCTGAAACTCAATGAAAAGTGGCCCAATACCTGACCAGATCCCTTCCATATCACTCCGGAACCACCCAAAATGGTTTTTGGTATAAAGAAACTGATAAAAGGGGCCAAAAGGGTGACAAAAAGAGGCCAAAAAGTCTATAAATAGAAGTTGGCAGCTCATTATCACCATTGCTGATTTGGGAATTGACTCTGGAGCCAAAAGACCCCCTTTGCTACAGATCATGATTTTGGGAGCTACAGTGGACCAAACAGACTTCTGCTCGGACCAAGTAAGTACAAACTCCCTCATCTTGCAATTCAATACGTCATTTAAGTTTTTCAAGTTTGTTTTGGGGGTGGTTGTCACCCTTCAAGGGGGCGGCCCTAGTAATCCGCGAGCTGTCCAGAGACATCCCACGGGTATCTACGCGCAGAGTCAAACTTGCGCACGGGTACCCACGACTGTCACTTTGACAGCCCGCGGGTTACCCCCCGCGCAACCAAAAAAAAGCATGCAAGGTCTAATCTCTCCCTTTTTTTTCTTTGTGATTGACAGGATGTATGTGCATTGGAGAGAGAGAGAGCATGAGGCTGCCAATGAGGCAGTAGCTGCAGATCCAAATGTGATGGTCGTGCTGACGCAGTGCGGTTTAGTGAAGTTTTTCCTGTGCCCATTTATGCACGTGCAACCAAGGCTGCTGAATGCCTTGGTTGACTATTGGTACCCTGACGCTGAGGCCTTTATGATAGAGGGGCAATCCTTGGTGCCCACCACCGAGGAAATCTATTTCTTGACGGGCCTCTCGAGGAGAGGGGAACCCGTCAACTTGCAGACATTTCCAGCGGGGCCGAGCAAGGTCTCAGAGATGATAGAAGAGTATTGTGTGGCTGGGACCAACCAGGGGACTTCCTGGATACCGGTTGGCAGTGTCACCAACCTTACTCTACAGACCATCTTATCGCTCATTAGACGAATCATCGGCTCCAAAGACGTACATCAGGCATCGCGCACATAGATGAACTGTGCCATTCAGTGCATGAATGCACAAATCTATAACTGGAGTACCACCCTGCTCGAGAGTATGAAGAGGCAATTGACAGATTGTCGTCAGCGGACACACAGGAACTTCAGGTTCGGGACTATCTTGTGCTCGTTTTTCTTTGAGAGAGTTTCATGTTTTAGTCCTCGGATGACAGTGCGAGGACATCTGGCGACGTTCCCTGTGGTATGTAGATGGGCAGCATTACTGCCACGACAGGGTGGCGGAAGGACCGTGGAGGCCTTCGACGACGACTTCTTTGCTTGGTTGTCACGGCAGATCCCCACCATCGAGGACTACCCATACGTGGGGATTGACTTCTCCAGAGATCCAGTGATGCCAGTGCCTCCTGGTGAGGAGCGAGGGGAGATGGGTAAGTCTCCACCTGTACTATTTTTTTGTTTTCATATGTAATTTTTATGTCTTTTTAGATATATATCATGTTTTTTTTTTTTGGATAACGGAGTTTCTGATGGGTGAACTTTGTGTTGCATGCAGATGTGGGACCTATGCGGCCTGCCGATTTTGCGCGGAATAGGCGCCGCCCACGGCCAGAGGCCGCAGCTGCCGCCGCCAGGGGAGTGGCAGTAGCAGGGAACCCTCCAGCTGGAGAGGCTGAGAGGTGTCTTAGGCGGGTTGAGTGGAACTTTACTGAGCTCACCCGCACAGTTCCCATGATTGAGATAGAGGACTTGCCGCCCTCTATGCAGACTCATATGGTGGGGTTACCTCGGACATGGGTCTGATTATTTAGGCGTTTGGGTCGGGCTGTGTATGACTATAACAGGGCCCACAGGCCCTGAGATGACTTGTAAACTTTTTATGTTCCTCGAACACTTATATGTATATATTTTTTTAGGGCTTAAGCCCTAGTGACTTGATATGGCTCCCACCTTTTGAGGCGCTTGCGCCCATCTATGTACTCTACGGATTTTATGATGTATATATATGATTTTTATTTCTTTTATGTGTCTTTATGGATTATGTGTACAAAATGTATTTACATGTGTTTGATCATGATTTTCTTATGTGTGAGCAAGATGTCAATCTAAAATGTGATTAGTTAGAGTATCTGTGATTTGATTTAGACTCCTAGGAACATGAAAATATGTAATATAATCAAAGTTGCGTTCCAAGAGACGTACCCTAAGGAATCTTCGGTGTAAAGTAGGATCGTGCACACGGTATATTCTGTTTAACTGCGACACAACCAGTTGAGCGTCTAGATAGACCCGGAGACGGGAGATACCCAATGACAAAGCGTCACGAAGCAACTCAATAACGGCGCTATACTCAACAACATTGTTTGTGGTGTTACCTAAGCATATTCCCCCGGAAGATAACAACTGACCCTGTGGTGTAAAGATTACCCAAGCTGCGGAGGCAAGCCTCCGCGTGTGTCGACTAGCACCGTTCGCATACCCAATGAACACCTCGGACTCACTTGACATCTGCCATAGTGACGAAAGACAACATTAATGACACGTCCATGACACGTTTTTCAAAAGAAATTAAAGAAAGTAATAGCACAAAGACTATACATATGTTACAAAAATTTACCCACAGTGACCCTATGAGTAGTACTTCTTGAGGTAGAGCCCATGTCTAGGCTCCGCCAAAGCATTCCCTTCAAAATCGACCAGACGATAGGTTCCCTTTTTTAACACCTCCTTAACAATGAAGGGTCCGAACCACATGGGTTTAAACTTTCCTCCCCTAAGGGAGTCCTTATCTTGGTCGTAAACCAGGACAAGGTCGCCTTCAGAGAAAACTCGAGGACGAACGGACCTATCATATTGACACTTAACTCTATTTTTGTGAGCCTTGTTGGCCAGGGCCGCATCGCGACTCTGTTCATCAAGCTGCTCAAGGTGTACTAACCGTTCTTCTAACGGAGAAGTGTCTGGCAATAACTGTACTGCCAATTTTAGAGATGGAATTTGACATTCGATGGGCAAGACTGCCTCCAGCCCGTAAACGAGTTGGAAAGGTGAGAAACCAGTTACAGTCTTAACTGATGTTCGGTAATCCCATAATGTCGAGTATAACATCAAATGCCAGTTAGACTTGGCTGAGTTGATGGTTCATTGTAGCATTGTCTTAAGCATTTTGTTAACAGCTTCCACTTGCCCATTGGCTTGGGGATAATAGGGTGATGAGTGTTCCTGCCGTAACCCAAGTTTTGACGTTAACTCGGTCATCATTTGATTCTGAAAGTGACTGCCATGGTCAGTGACAATCTCTCTCGGGACTCCGAAACGTGCTATAATCTGGTTAAATAAGAAGAGAGTTGCAGTCTCTCCATCATCTTTGAACGTCGGCATAGCTTCGACCCACTTCGTGAAGTAGTCGATAGCCACAATGATATAGCGATGCCCCCTGGCTGACGGGGGGTTTCAAGTAGTGTAATCAATCCCCCACTTAGTGAAGGGACCGACGGTGATAACAGGAAACATAAGAGCTGGATGTGCCCTCATCTTCCATGAGAAGATTTGGCACGGATGGCACTTCTTGACTGACTCGATACAATCTTTTATAAGCGTGGGCCAAAAGTAACCTGATTGTAAAATCTTTTGGGTTGTTTCCAACCCAGATAAGTGACCGCCACAAGCTCCTGTATGACAATCGTTGAGCACTATGACGACCTCCTCATGAGTGAGGCATCGACGTAAGATACCATCTACACCGCGCCGATACAAGGTATCACTGAGTATAAGATAGTTCTTGGCTTGATGGCGTATCCGTCGACGCTCATCATGAGAAGCAGAGGTAGGACACTTCAAAGTCTGGAGATAGATCAGTATATCTCCGTACCAGGGATCAAATGATTCAATCAAAAACATATCACCCCAGATAGGCGATTCCTCAGGCACAACGTCACCTGACTCAACCAGAAGTTCCGAAATAAGTTCTGTGAAGACCAATGACTTTTTGGACTTGGCTAAAACGATGTCTAAGTCAAACTCTTGGAGGATGACCATCCATCTACTGATTTTCCAGCCGATAACCTGTCGTGTCAACATGTACTAAAATGGATTCACGATGGCCACAACGGTAGTTTTACGAAACAGAACATAGTGACGAAACTGTTGGACAGCATGTACGGCTGCCAACGCAAGTTTTTTGAGATGGGTATAATTAAGTTCCGGTCCTACGAGGCCTCGGCTAAGGTAATAGATCACGTATTCAGAAAATGAATCATCCTCCTGAACTAAAACCATGCCTATGGTTGACTTTGCGGTAGCCATATATAATAGGAAATCCTTGTTATAATTCGGTGGCCATAGCAGAGGTGTTGTTGTAAGGGCATGTTTCAACGCGTCAAAAGAGCGCTGTGCGGCTTCGTCCCAGAGAAAAGGAACGTCTTTCTTCAGTAGATGCATGAAGCCCTTGGTTATTTCGGCATAGTTGGCAATGAAGCATCGTAAGAAGTTCGCCTTGCCTTGAAGGCTTTGAAGTTGTAAGATTGTGCATGGGGGGGGCAACTGAACTATTGCCTCCACCTTAAGAGGATCAACCATGATCCTCGTTGTTGAAACGATGAAACCTAACAAATTTCCTGACGTGACGCAAAAGTTGCACTTGTTGCAATTCAAGCGAATCCGGAAGTAGCGACAGCGCTCGAAGATTAGTCGGAGGTGCATTGGATGATCCTTTCGCTTGCGAGAGCGTGATGCTAAGTCATCTAGATAAGCCTCGACTATATGTTTGAGGTAATGAAATGCAAAAGACATGGCTCGCTGGAAAGTGGCTCCAGCGTTCTTGAGACCAAAAGGCATTTTGCGATAGGCGAACGTACCCCACAAACAAATGAATGTCGTTTTGTGTTGGTCCTCAGGTTTGAGTTGGATTTGGTTATAGCCTAAGAAACCATCCATGAATGAAAAGGCTTCACAACCGGGGCACTCATCAATGATCTGGTCGATGAATGGAGTTGGATAATTGTCTTTTGGACACGCCTTGTTCAAATCACAGAAATCGGTACAGACACGAATCGTGCCTTGTTTTTTATCGACTGGCACGGGATTTGACACCCATTGAGTCAAGTGAATAGGGTATATGAACCCTGCCTTAAGCAATTTCTCAACCTCAGCCTTGATGGCTGCGGCTTTCCTGGGATTAACTGGATGAAGTTTCTGTCAAACAGGCTTAGCGTCTGGATACGTAGTGATTTCGTGTTCAACAATTTTCGGATCGATGCCTGGCATTTCCTCGTAAGACCAAGCAAAAACATCGCGGAATTATTTAAAAAGATCCGTGTAAATCTGAATCTCTTCGGGGGAGCAATCCGCTCCGACGAAGACATTCTCCACGACGCCGGAGTTTCGGGAGATATTGATAGGTATCGTGGCAGCGATAGTCGCCATGTTGCCCTCAGCATAAATATCCTGTGTAGCCAAAAGGTTAATGGGACAAGGCTGATCTCCCGTCATGGTGATAGTGAATTCGCCTGCCTCGATTCGGTGTAACTCTGGGAGGAAGTATGATCTGTGATGAAGATCATCCCAAGGTTTGTCCGAACCAATCATTGCTTCGATTATGGCTTTTTCAAAAGGCAAGACTAAGTCTAACGAATTGGTATTGACAAGAGAATCCTGAGCCCAGATAGGCTCCAGTAACGGATCCAACTCTTGTGCAGGAATCGGATCAGGAGTAGCTGAAGTTTGTTGGACCATAGAGTACGCTACTTCAGCGGCTGACAAGGGCGTAGACATGCCCGCATACCCTGTCACATCCATTGTGTCTGATGGGGAAGGAAGAGTCCACGGATCCTGAAAGTAAGTCGTGCGGAACGACAAAACATGGAAAATCTCAGCCTTATGGTGAGTCGAAATAAACTTAACATCGCTATGAGGAGGTGGGTAATCAAAAGTACCCATCAAATATGGGCACAAGCCAACTCCTATGTTAACGACACCGGCTTGAGGATTATCTACCATGGGAACCGTGGATGCCCCCAAAGTTGGGTCAGGTCGAGAGAAGGATAATTGATCAATGGTCACGATCCGGCCTTCATGTGGAAACAAGAGGACTCAGAAGACTGTCGCGACCACCGCTTGCATTGCATAAGTCCAACTATGACCTAACAATAGATTATAATCGATGGGGGCATCGACTACCTCTACTTCGACGCACACGGTCTTCCCCCCTAGCTGCACAGGGAAAGATGGGATGATGCCATGCGGTCGGAAAGAATGACCATCGAACGCAGTAAGAAGAGTAGGTGATGGAGACAACTCAGGTTGACCAATGGCCTTCCAGCATGCTAACGACATAAAGCACGTCGAAGCGCCCTCGTCTACCACCGTGCAGAAGATATTTCGTGTAAAGGTTTTCATGGGGTGAGCCACTACTATCTGAAATGCGACGTGGTAAGGAAAACGAGGTTTCAAGTCAGTCGTATCTAACATGATCATTCCCAGGTTACAAGTCTCAGTAGAGCCCAAAGAAATCAACAAGGCTTTTCTCTGAGCAGGGAAACTTTGGAGGACTTCCAAAGCAGACATAGCACAAGGGGTTTGTGACAAATCTTCCACCACAGAGTAGTTCTGGGTGGCCCTTGCGTTTGGATTATGAGAAGCGCGTTTAAAAGCACCTTTTGGGATGCGAGTCATTGTTTCACCCAATGTCTTCTCAATCTGTAGAGGAAGAGATGGGATCTCGGCTTCTTTGCCCTTCTCAGAGGCACTTGGCTTGCTATAATCGTGAGCTCTAGTTGCTATGAAAGTGTCACTTTTCATCATATATACATTCGCGGAAGATGAATTACTAGGGGGAGGGCAGTTTTCGTGGCTGCCCCCCTCGGTACTTGCAGAGACTTGAGTTAAATTTTTCCCATGCTGAAAGGGATTAGTCAACACGGCCTGTGGTTGCTGCGTGACAAACCTTTGGGCCTCTGCAAGTTGAGGGCATAGATGGGTTGGGTGGTCTTCCGCACATAGGTTGCACGGATACCTCGCCTTCCGTTTTTCAGTAGTGCCCTCGCCAGCATTATCAGTTTGTTTCTTATCCCCCTTACTCTTCTTGCGTTGTTTTTTCTTTCCTTTAGGCTGCTGGTTGGCCTTTGGGTTAGTCGTCTATACGAAGTGTATTTCCGACGTTTGAGTAGGAGGAGCAGCCGAAGCAGTAGGCTGGCTGGCCGCTAAGTGCTGTATGGATAACTGCTGCAATTGTTTTTTCAATTGCTCAGCGGGCTTGGTTTGTGCCGAACCGATGATGCCATCGGCATGTGGTTCGACTCTCTGTCTGGTTTTGTCCAGAATCGATCGTGGTGCATCCGACAGGATGGTGTACAATAGACCAGACTGAGAGTAGATAAGCTCAAACTGTTGAGCCCTCATGATAGCATCTTCCTCGGAGAAAACCCCTGAAGTTGCGACGTCTTTGGATAACTGCGGAACTAAAGACTTAAGGAACCACTCAAGCAGGAATGCTGGTGGGACAGGTACTTTGATAAGACTCTTTCGGCGTCGCCACTCTCAAATATGATCCGAGATATGGTCCCCTGACGTCTGCTCGAAATTGGCTAGCAACTCTATGCCGACGTCGTACCTCACAGGTAACTGGAAATGGTTAAGGAAGGCCATTGCCAGTTCGCCAAAAGAGGAATATCGTGAACAGTCAAGCTCTATGTACCATTTCGCGGCACTCCCAATAAGAGTGCGTTGAAACAATCGTAACTGGACGGAGTCATCTTTCAGTGAGTTAGATGAACATCACAAGTGGAAAGTAGTCACGTGATCACCTGGATATTCATTAGGCTTGGCCTCGAACTTTGGGATGTCTGAAGGAAACTTCGTCGGCATAGGAGGCCAATGTGGATCGTGACAGATGGGATCATTCAAAAATCGTATTAAATCCAGCAAGTGTAATGTTGCCAAGAAAGGTAGTTTAGGCTGCTGCTGATAGCCAGGATAAAAGGGTCCTGGGGTTTGACTGGCACCAGGTTGCCAGGAAAAGTTGGGTTGCTTGCCAGGGTTTTGGTAGAAACCGTGGCCTTGACCAGCGTAAGGGTTTTTCATTTGAGGAGACATCATTTGCTAATTCCCCATGAAGGACATAGGATGTTGGGTGTTCATCGTATTTGATAGACTTTGGGAAGGATTCCCCCATGCCGGTCCTGTGGGGAGAGGCATAGAGGCCTGTCCGGGGTTCCATTGGCTGTGGAAAGAATTTCCCCAGACTGGCATTCTAGATGAAGGAATGGATCCTTGTCCTGAGTTCCAAGGTCCTGGTATATGTGCCCCCAGCGTAGGAATAGTACCCTGTGCCGACGTATACTGTCCAAAAATGGGTGTGCCCCCTGATGGGAAAGTAGTGGATGCGAGGGTGTTATGACCAAATGTCCCATTCCAGATGAACGGCGATGAACCTACCGGTTGAGTTTACGCAGGCGTTCCTTGACTCCCGGCTCCAAATGGACTCGTGTGTGCAGGTAGCCCGGCGGACTGCTGGGGCAATCCACCAAGTGAAGGGGACGAAGGAGGGATATGACCCCCAGTGTAAGGAAAAGCATTGAAGCGGACAGGAATGCCCCTAGGTTGACCTTGCAGAGAAGCGTTAGAGCTTCCTGCCCCTAGACCCAAAGTCTGTGAAATGGAGGAAGTGAGTGCAGGACTTGTACCTGAACTCGGCATACCGTATGAAAACGGAGGGCCGGTCGCACTAGGTGTGTAAGGAGGTGTGGCCGCAGCGATAGATGGCGTCGGTCCACTGTGCGACGTAGTTGCGGCCGAGACCGTGGTGGCCCGGACCGCCGACAAAGGCAAGTTAGGAGAAGCTTCTCCTGTGGTAGTAACAGTGATGGGAATGGAAGAAGTCCCAGAGGAAGTGATTTGTTCCATAACTGGGTTAGGCGCTGATAGGCTCTCGTAAGATTGAATTGGCACAATAATGTCCGGCCAAGAATCAGCGTTTGAGGTTTCAACCGATCCAAGATTGGTGGTTGATCCCTCGAGGGGTTGTTCGGGCTCAATGGTTTGAAACCCGGTTGCTTCGAAAGACCCTCGTTGGTCTAACTTCCACCTCAAAGGTGGCGGGGGTGGCTCCAGTATCACCGGCGGCAGGCCCAGAAGCCTTCGTGACTAGTGGAGCTCTGAATCCTCCACTTTGTGAGAAGATTCATGACACGCTAAGGTATTCTACACGAACAAACAGTAACACGCACGAAAAGAAATCCCCTAGAAGATAAATCAAGCAAGCACTATATTAGTAGGAAGAACAGTTACAACAACCAACACTAGAGTACCTTACCGGTGCAAGTGAAAATCGAATACAGGAGCACCCTCTGGGTCTACTCTGCAAAGCGTTGGTCCGATGTCCATCCTAGGTACCACGGTATACCCCCGCAGTCACTTGTGTATGTCCCTAGAAAAGATTGGCAACTAGTTTGCCAGCACGTGAACACCTATCAGGCGGGTACAGTCGGCAGTCAGGTAGACCACAATGAGCAGGGTATCAAGCCCGAAACCTATAAAGGGTATCGAGAGCAAGTGTTCTGGAAGACGACTAAGGACCTCGAACGGATTCGAGACCCACGAAGCTCCGTGGCAAATGCTAACGACGGAATCCCTTAACAGATCCTCTATATGTGTTCTCCACAACGCTCGGTCCAGCTTTGGAGGGGTTATCTCCACTGACTTTCCTTATGCGACCTCATGTTTAGCCCCTGTGTTAGAGGGGGGTCATGAATAACTTTCCGTAACTGGACTTCTACACTCCCTATTGACAGACTCCAATTTTTAGTTTGGGTGGCCTTGGAGAATTTACTCTCCAACCTATTCCAAGGCCCTATTCCTGAGCTAGTGGATGCACCCTACAAACAGAAAAGTCTACTTGATTTTATTTAGCGTTTCTTTTAATGGGCTTTGTTAATTCTCAAGGTGTGGAAGTGAAACTGATGGTGTGTAAAAAGACTCAAAGCAAAATGCACAAAAATGCTTGGAAACAAACTTTTTCTAAAATGCAAAACCAACAACTTTTCAATGAAAGACTTCTTTTATTTTTCAAATTTACTAAGATTTCATGCAGTAAATACGAAGGACTTTCGCTCAGATCTGCGAGCTACTTATACTAGACATGCACTGCAAAACTTATGCAAAAGACTTCTTTCCTAGCTACTGATGCAACAACGCAATCTTCAAATCAAGAAGGAAATGATAGAATTTTTTTTTATTTTTTATTTTATTGCAAAATAACGCAACAAGGAAAAATGATGACAAGATCAAAACCAAGAGAATGAAAAGAAAACTCTGGCTTAAAGTGCAGATCGCAAACAGAATCAGAGCTCAAAAAGCGAAAAAACAATCAAGAAAGCCCCAATTCCAACACTTTCCAAAAAACCATAAAACAAATAATTTTTCTCTTTTGTCTTTTCTATCAAGACATCAACTAACCGACACAGGCTAAGGATAAGATGCCCTAACCTGCTGACTGTGCAACTTCAGACTCCAAACCCCGAAAGGAGCATTTCTCACCACAGGAGGGGATGACTGCCCCACCCAGGCTGAAAGGCAACCAGACAGACCCGCGACTGTCACTAAGACAACACATGGTCAACCGCATTCTGAGTTATAACACCTCATGGGGACCCACGCTCAGAGCTGAATCAGCCCGCGGGTAGGTATAAACTCTGAGAAAAAATTAAGCACAGGCAGCCCAGGCCTGAAAAAGGCCTCTGGTATTGACAACCAGGGTCTCCTAAAGGCTTGGATGCTTTCACCTTGACAGAAAAGGAAAATTTCCAAAAAAGAAAACAAATGCAAAGGATAACCAAAACAATAAGGCAGACTGAAAGCAAGACAGTAAACCAATCAAGACCCAGATAGGATCCAGAAAGCCCCCTGAGAAGGTAAACTTCTGACAGGGAAGAGGAGACTACCTCTTAAGCTTCCTGGGCTCTACACGCTACTGAAACCACTACAGCAGGGGTGTAACCATGGGCTATAGAAGGTTAAGGCATGAGTTACCTGCGGGCAGGGCTTCTGCAGGCTGCGGGTACCTCTGTGTGTCCCGAGAATGAATATCAAGCGTCAGTCAAGGAAAACTGGTATTGATAACTAGGTTCCCTGCTAGCTTTGACTAACAGAAAACAAAATAAGAAAAGAAACAGAGACTAAACTTCTTTGAACTACCCAAAATATCTTTAACCAAATCCGGAAACCCTAAGAGTAAGACTATCCCTAGTGGAGTCGCCAATTCTGTTGTGGGGTATTCTACCCTACGGACTAACAAGCTAGGGATTTAAACTTGTACGCAGATCATGACCCTTCAAGAATAACTTTTAACCTCCTACCCAAACCTATAACCCTTTTTCTCAGGCAAACATGGGAAGAATCAACTAACCCTTTTATCGACGGTTGAAGTAGATCCTTCGTTGAGCTTTTATCTCCTTGCTGCTATTGCTCCTTCCACAAAGCGATCCTGCAATCAAGACAAAACTACGCATGCATCCTATTGATCTACTAGAGGGTTAGAGATAAAACATAAATCAACTAACATAGATGAGACTCATGTATTCGGGATGAGAAAAGTATCTTTTTCATTAATCTCAATATGAATCAACTTACAATGATTTTAGAGACCGACCATCGTTCCTCGATCCTGATCATGGGCTCCTCCTCTTGTTTTGTCCTCCAACTGCTTCTGCTTGAATTTCTCCTAAAGCTTGAGGCAAGGCTAAAGGGTTGGGACAAAACGGACTTGGCAATTTTGGCAGAGTTTCTTTGCTATGATTTTCCTCCCCTTGAATAGTACCCCTACCCCTCCTTTTATAGGCTAGAAGGAGCTAGGGTTTTAGGAGAACTCTCGGCCATGCATGGCTGGGAGTTCCAGTTAACTGACAAAAAGCTTTTTGTCCCGATGGAAACTTTCCTGATTTTTTGCTTTGTTAGGTAAACGCAGGCTATAGTGGGCTAGCCTGCGGTCACCCGCATGCAGTAGGAGGCCAGCAAGAGGTCCATTGCGCCCAGTGAGAGGTTAGGGCACAGGTTTCTTGATTTAAGTGGTTTTTTGAGGTTTTGTTCAGCATGGCTTTGGCTAGGAAGAGGCATGAGTTAGCCTGATGCCAGGTAAGCCTGTGTGGTGCATTTTAGGGTTATAACAGTCGAGGCTCGGTCGTTCGATATGAAGAGGACCATTAGTAGGTGGAGTCGCTGGAGAGGGTTGTACCAAAGAACGGGGTAAATCGTCAACCTTCTCCTAAGAGGGAGAATAATATTTGGCTCGAGTAGTGAGTGCCACGTTGTTCTACTTAGAATCACCAGTACACATCAAAACATATGATGTAGTAGAAGATGAGGGTTGGTCATGGATGACCAACTGTGCCTGTTGTTGAGACAAGAAGGGTTGGGAAAAGACAGCCAGTGCAGGGGGTTTTGGAGCTCCTTAAAGGAACTTAGTGACCTCGGCAAGTCGTGGACAATCCTTTGTGTAGTGATCATCACCACAGATAAGGCAAGGGTATCATGGTTTGCGCTTATCCCGATCGTCAACAAGGGTAGTTTTGGTTTTCTCTGCTTGAGAATTATTTTTTCCCTCCTTATTCTTGCCTCTCCCCTTTTTAGATTTATTTTTACCGGCTGGGGTTGATTGAACTTCATTTACCTCAGAAGTCTTGCCGGTGGGAGTGGTAGGAGACAGAGCATTTTGAACATTAGAAGAAGCAGATTTAGGGTTTGTGCTTGAAGCAGATTATGGTTGGGCTTGGGCAGTACCAATCACACCGTTAGCTGCATGAGAGGCAACTAGAGTAGTTGAAGTGTTGGAAGGATGAGGACGAGGTAAGCCAGGTAGTAAATCGTAAAGGGTTCCCGTTTGTGAATAAATGAGGTCAAGATATTGAGAACGACTTATAGCCTGCTCTTCTGTGACTACGCCACCCATGGTAATGTCCTTACCGAATTCGTTCACAAATGATTTTGTAAACCATTCTGCAGTAACTGATCGGGGAGCTCAAGTTTAATGAGACGTCGTCTCCTTCACCACTCATGGATGTGATCAGATATATGAGTTCCTTTAGTCTCTTTGAAGGAAGTCAAAATCTCGGTCCCCGTATCATAACGGATCGGTAACTGGTAATGCATAAAGAAAGCCATAGCTAGAGTGTTGAAATCATAGAAGAAACCTCGTGGCAATTCAATATACCACTTCACAGCAGAACCGGTAAGGGTTCGTTGAAAAAGATGTAAACGAATAGAGTCATCCATCAACGAGTTGGATGAGCACCATACGTGAAAAGTCATAACGTGATTGTTGGGATCCTCTCCTACTTTTCCGTAGAATTAAGGAATGTTCGATGGAAGCTTGGCTAGAATAATAGGCCATTGGGGAGAGTGACGAATAGGGTCATTTAAAATCCTTGACAAATCGAGAAAATCCAAAGTGGCGAGAAAGGGTAACTATCGATTCACTTGTGGGTACTGGTGGCTTTGGGGAGGAAGCCCTGTTGGAAAACCAGTAGGACCATAAGCAGTCTGCATATAATGTGAAGACCCAAGCATATTCGGTGGTGGCTAAAGAAGATAGTAGCTCATAAGAGTATACCCTGGAACAGGGGCTTGAGTTTGAGCATTCGTCCCCCAAATGGGATTGAATGAACCTGGATATGGTTGGCCCATACTAAGGGGTGTTATAGACGCAACTGGAAACTATTGCCCCCCAATCATTTGAGGAGGATTCTGTATCAACTGATTCCAATACTGGGCCAAGGATGGAGGTATGTTCTGCCCAAAAGGTGAAGTTGGTCCTCCCATCGAAGGTGGTGTTCCAATTGGGGGTTTTGTTCCAAAACGAATTTACCCACTGAGAGGGGGTTGAGTCAGACCACCTTGGTGAAATTGTACACCAACCGAAAACTAATAATTTGGAGTGAATGACAGAATAGCACCACTAGGATTAATATTTCCAGTAGAGGACGAAGGAGGTCCTCCAAAAGGAAAATGAGGGAGTGTTGGGACAAAACCGGGAAGAAAATTCCCAGAAGAAGAAGGACCACGAGGAGAGCCAGATGGAGTTTGCGTAGGAGTAGGAATGGAAGCATTCAATGCACGGTATCCAGGTGGTAGTGTCGGAGTGACGTTGGGCGTTCGCGGTGTGTTGATAGGAGCAAGACTAGCCACAATAAACCCAGTTGGAACACTCATAGTAGCTATGATATGGGCCATTTCGGCAGGGATGGTAAAGTGATAAGCGGAAGTCAACGGTACTGTCTTTGGACTAGAGATTTCGGAAATCACCGGTGGATTTATTTTAGAAATCACAAGTGAATCTGGACCAAAAAGGTCTCGTCGGAAAATATCCGTAGACCAAAAAAGATCTCGGCCTTCTATGCCTGGAAAGGGTCCAACTGGTGATCTAGAAGATGTAACAACTAATTCTCCGGAAGAATTTAGTCGCATAAATGGTCGCTCAGAATCACGGTGAAGTCGAAAGTCCTCGTGAGTATTAGTAATTTGGAAATGATCTAGAGAGTTAGTTCATTCCACTTGTGGTGTGGTAACGACTGTGACTTCATTTTGCCGAGGAGAGCCCTCAGGTGTACTAGTAGGCAAGGGTTGAGAACCTTCCAGATGCTCTGGAGATAAACCCTGCATTCTACATGAACGATGTGGAGGAGCTATTGTAAACGAGTGACAAACTTCACAAAGAAAATCCTATGGTCAACTTCGAGAAATAAACAACACCCGCTAGTAAACAAATTCTAAGAAGCAACACCAAGCAAACAAGACCTTCTAATTTTGAAGCCACTAGTTGGTGATGAAATCCAACATCGCAACAATAAGACGAGAAGGGGCTGGGCTAGGGTGGAAAAGTTACGCCGACGACCTGCTTAACGGACTTACACCCTGGTGCAAGCTCCCACACATAATCATGGGTATACCCTCCAAGGAGCCCGAGTGATTTTGGTCAACGTCAATTCCAGGTACCGTGAAGACTTTCCCCTCAATAGTCACCTCAGGTAAGAACCTAGAAAGATAGGCCACTAAGGTCACCACAAACAATAATAAATCCTGGGGGGACAGTCAACAGTCCGATCCACACGCAAGGGCAGGGTATCTAGCCTGAAATCAACTCAAAAGGCTTCCACTCATAATTTTGGGTATACCTCCAAGTGACCCCCGTAATACATGCAATCTCTACACTAATATCAACAAAGCAAGGTGAGTAACTCTGTCAATATCAATGTGACCTCATGGTTAACCCTTGTGTGAGAAGGGATTCCCAAGACAAGATGTTGCAAATGGAATTTGACACTCCCTAACACAAGATGCTAATGTCTGTTTTGTGCTTTTGGAGAGTGTATCTCTCTTCCTACTCCAAAGCGCTAGCTTAGCTAAATGTTTGTGTAAGATAGCCCTAGAAAAGAGTTACTAGATAATTTTTATGATTGCGCAGTGTTATTAAGACCTGTTGTTTACTCAAAGGAAATGGAGATGAAACTTATGTTGTATGACTCTGACCCAACAATGCATGGATGAGAATGAAATATATCACTTTTCGTTCAATGAATCCTATGTATGGGAGGGAAAGAGAAAATTTTCCAGATCAACCTTGAACTACAATGCAAAATTTCCTTTAAAATGCAAATGCAACAAATCACGTATCAATAACAAGTCTCTATTGTGTCTTTTTCAATAATTCCAACAATTTGATTTTCAATGTTTTCGAAGACGAAAAAGATTTTTGAAAGAAAAACGTTGTTCACTTTTCAAAAAGGACCCTCACTATGCCAATGAGAGTACAAAAAATCAAAAGCTAATGAACAAGCAATGATAAAAACCCAAATCACTCTTTCAATGAAAACAAAAATAAAAAGAAAACCAATATAGTCTTTTCAATCCAATAAGAAAAATGATCTTTCAAACAAAAAGCAAATGATAAAGACCAAGAAAACTCAACTTTCAACCGATCACCGGTCCTTAACTAATCAAACACACTCAGATTCCAAACTCAGACAGTATGGTGTTGCCAAGAAAAAATCAAGAAACGAAAGTCAAGACAAAAGTGACAAGAAGAGCCTTGAAATCCTAAGACTGTTCACGCACGCAAACAAAGACAAGAAAGACATCAATCAATGGTCCAAGAAACTCTTATGAGGCACCTAGACTAATCTGGGCAGTTGAAGATGCCAAAAGTCACATCCAAATTTTTGAAAAAATGAGTTCGCAGGCTGGTAATACTACACAGTGCGAGAATTAGGCATTCTCGCAGGTGACCCTTGAGCAGAGTGCGAGAACCTCGCATTGAACCTAAAGGCAAAGTGTGAACTCTCTTGATTCTCGCAGGCTACAGTGAAGTGCAGTGCGAGAACCTATGAAACTAGTCAAATTTTTGGAAAATGAAGCAAAATTAGAAAAGGCCTCTAGACCCAGAGGGTCTATCAAGATATCCTGAAGACTCAGAGATTGATAGAAAAGGAGAAAAGTAAAACCAGAGAAAATGGCCACACAAAAACACCAAAAGCCACAAAGAAAATGGGATTGTTCCCTAGTGGAGTCGCCAATTTTGTTATTGGACTAATCGGTAGGTGCGGACACTAACAGATCTCCCTAGATCCACCTGGATCTAGAACAAAACAGGACAGGACATGACTCTTTCCCTAAGTTTTGACCATTGAATTGACTAGGAGGAAGGAACAAATAACATACCTTATTATCACTTCCTAGGGTCTTTGTTTCTCCCGCTTCACTCCAATGCTCTCGTGAAGTCAAGACCAAGATAACACAAACCAACCAAAGTGAAGATAGCAAAATATATCCAACAGTCAACCTATGTGTATGATCAAGGAATTACACAATAAAGTGGAAATAACTTTATGGGAAAGGAACATGCCACTATATCATATTAATTGAAAGTAAAGATTACAACTTGAGCCTTGATGTCACAAACTTCCTTTCGATGGCACTTGGCTCCGACACACACACTTGCTCAATCCTTGCATGAAGAAGATCAAATCCTCTTGGTAGACTTGCTAGAGTCTCCAATCTGTTGTTCAAGCTTAAGTCCTTCACACAATTCTTTCACCAATTCTCCAATGAATCTTGCTTAACCTTTTCCATGAGAATTCTCTCAATATATAGGAGAGAATGAATTAGTTACTTGGATAAGAATGATCCCAAAATATCAGGGAATCCAGTACTAGGATAACCATTCGAATGCCAACCCATCCTTCTAGAAGATTCCCTTCTAGAAACATCAAGAATTCATCTTTTTCATGCTTTAGGAAGAGTTTGCACCCTGTCAATTCAACACAGTGCGAGAAGTTCACACCCTGGCTTAAAGCAGCCTGCGAGAATCATGCATTCTCGCACCCAAATACACTAGCAGCCTGCGAACCTTCTTCAAAAATGAGTTTTCTGGGAAGAGATGAAAGTAACTTTTCTCAGGAGAAAGTTCTTATGAAGAGCCTGAGTACACCATCATCAATACATCATCATGACGACAAAAATCATGGGTAACAGTGGGTCTCGTGGCCTACCATTTAGCTCTACCTTTTCATTTTAAGCTCCATCATGTTTTTCATGTCTCGTGCCTAAAGAAAGTGATTTGAACTAAGTGCCAAACTCAAACCAGTGTCCTTGAGTTGGATGAAGAAGGTTCCATTTGGTTGCAGCCACAAGCAGTCTTGGACTAGAGAGAGCTTTATCTCCATTAGAGAACCATCAAGCAAGTTTTACTTCAATGGAAATATACAACTCTATAAGATGTCACCTCGGAGCCAACCACCATTCTGCAACAATTTCCTCATGTCAAGCCTTGAGGACAAGGATATTATTCAAGGGAGAGGGCATGTTAGGGACCTAAACTCCTTGATCCCTCACATAGGTAGAATAATATATTTTCCATGTAATAAAGGTGGACATTTGTTAATAACGCATATTTAATAATGTGAACAATTCTAATGTAAGAAGACCTAATAAGATCTTCTGCTTCGAGAAATTTATTCCTCTAGAATGTTCCTTAAAAGATAGAATTAGTATAAATAAGAGTAGGAGGCATGAAAAATATTTCCCTTGAGAATTATTGTAATAGAGTGTTGCTTTGATGAAGGTTGTCCCCTCGAAGAGGCAAATGAAAATTGTTTTCTATAAATAAAGGTATCATTTATGGTGTTTTGGTTCTCTACATTTTGTTGTTACATTGGTAATTGTTGCTATATTTATGTTCTCTTCTATTTATAATACATTTGGTACCTAATAGGATACCCTATGAGTATGTGTTAACAACACACCTATAATGAGAGGGGGGGTGAATCAATATAAGACAATTTTTTACTTTTTCAAACATTCATCAACCATAAGAAAAGAATCACATATTCACTGTAAAACATGGAACACAAGATTTATGTGGAAACCCTTTCTGGAGAAAACCATGAAACTTATATTTATAATTATTTGTAGGAACCAACCTACTATTACAAATATTTGTAGGCACAAACCTACTGGAGACACCAATCCCTACTAGTAGAAATATTGGTAGGCACCAACCTACCCTTAGAAATCTTCATAGACACCAATAACTACTGCTAAGAACCAACTTAGTAGGAGACACAAATATTTTTTAGAACTTCATAGACAACAATCCTCATTGTTAAGAACCAACTTATCAAGAGACACCAATATCTTACAAATCTTCGTAGGAACTAATCTACTAGAGACACCAATCCCCACTGCTAAGCACCAACTTAGAAAAAGACACCAATCTATGAGCTACACCAACCTTCTTCGAGTTTGCAAGTGCTATGTATTCCTTCACTATTTTTTCCCACTGCTTCTACCTTTACTAGGTCTACTCATTATTTCTTCCTTCACTATGTATTCTCACTACTTCTTTCGTTACCAGGTTTGGCCAAAATTCGAATTTCCAAATGGAAACTTTACCAAAGATTGTTGTTTTTGGCCTCTTCCCAAGAAATAATTTGTATAGCATGCCACGTATCTAATTTTTCAACTCCGATTCTGAAAAATTTACCTGAGTTACTTATGTATCTCTCCTCTATCTCTGCAAAATATCAAGGTTTGAAAAATCCCAGAAAATAAGTTAGTGTAAAAGTGCCAAGCTGACTTGTTTGAAACTTATTTAAGGAGAATTTAGGAACCCTAACTTCCACAGATCATATCTCTAAAAGTATAGCAAACCAAAATATGATATTTTTATGAAATGTACACCAATATCTCTCCTCTATCTTTGCAAAATAGCAGGGTCTGAAGCATCCCCAAAAAAAGTTATAGAAAACGTTCCAAGATGACCCATTTGAAAATAATTTAAGGAGCATTTAGGAACCCTAAATTCCATAATGCATATCTTCAAAAATGTAGGGATGCAACATCTAATATTTTTTTCACATGTACAGAGGATCTCTCCTCTATCTCTGCAAAATCTCAGGGTTTCAAAAACCATAGAAAATAAGTTATCGATAAAGTTTCAAGCTGACCTGTTTGAAACAAATTTCAATTGCATTTCAGAACCCTAACTTTCATAGGGTATATCTCCAAAGGTGTAGTGAACCAACATGTGATATTTTTACCACATGTATAAGAATATATCTTCTCTATCTCTTCCAAATTGTAGGGTCTGAAACCTCACAAAAAAAACATTATCGCAAAAATTCCAAGATGACTTGAAATTGATTTCACAATTCAATCTTTGCTAATCCATTTTTCACACACACACTTTCTCTCAACGCTTTCTCTTTTTATATTTTTTCATATCCCTTCACGGAGGGACATGTCCATTCATTAAATAATTAATTCCTAATACCATGGGAAAATACTCGAAACCCACGGGTTTGAAACCACCATTTCACTTTTTACTTTTTCACATGCAACCATTTTTTAATATAGTTGTAGACCTATATATAAATCAATCTTGGAAATGTTGTGTGCATTTTAATGCAATAATACGACATTAATGAAATCACTAATCCTTTGGAATCAATTACAATAATTCCAATAGTATTATGCTATGTGTTTGTCACACGCGCACAAAAACCTCCTAAGTTTCTTGTCTTAGCATCACTTTAAGACAAGAAATTCCCCCCCCCCCC
>ML806529.1:33193-61296 GCA_009831015.1 Picea engelmannii | reverse complement strand
TTCTCATACAAATGGATACCCTCAAGTTTTATTCTTGTTCTCCTTGGCTTATCATTTTTAGTATCTCTTCGGATCGCTTCAACCCTTCGATCCACACTTCAGTGAGTTTCCTCTTCTTACGTTGATACATAGCGTACTAAATATCACATCCATATTCCACCTTTGCATTGGCATGCCATTGATTTCTTATCCTATGCATAGGCCACCATCCTTTAAGATTGACTTATGCACCAGTGTGCTTCCGCTAAACCTAACTACACACATTCTTATCATCGATGAAGTGTGCATGATCAATGTTGATACATCATAGGTGTTCACACGATTATGCTCGCCCCACACACATCTTTCACAGGATGAATTCCTTACATTTTTTCTGATGCATCACATACCAATTGACTCCCTCCCACTTTCTTTGATACACTACATATCAGCAAGGTTCATCTCTCTCTCGCCGATGCACTTCTTGTTGATGATTTTTCCTCTTCCAACCCTGATTCATCAACAGAATGATGTTGACCCATCGTTGTCACCGAGAAAATCAAAGATGATATTTTTTGGCACAGGGGTAGACCCAGGGTTCAACGCTTCAACAACGCACCAACAAAACTCTAACTACCAGCCCTTTCAGAAACAGCTACAAAGCAAGCGAAGTATCACCCAAGGTAGAATTAGGGGGGTTATAGGATGTAGGTGTCTGTAACCAAGATGGGACATAGATTTGTGATTATAACACTTTGTGCAGTATTGTAGCCATACTTAAAAGGTGATATGCATTAGTTTATTATCTTCATTAACATCGCAAAACAAACCCTAATATAGATCGACCTAGTAACAATAAAGATACTTCAATCATTTAGCGCATAGCACTGAGTTAGATCTAACATTCATTCATTCTAAGAACTAAGCATCAAAATATCTATCTAACATACATAATAAGCAAAGAACTAAGAAGATTCATAACATAACCAACAAAGCATAAATAAAATCAAAGACACAAGATATATGTGGTTCACCCCAATGTGGGGATATGTCCACCAACTTCTTTGTCTTCTTTATTAATGTTCAATATTCTTACATTCAGTTGCTCCTGTGCACCGAGCCACAAATCCAAGCTTCGCAAAGGACATGATATTTGCACACTAAGCACTAGATACTCCTTCCAAAAATTAGGTCAAGGAACAAAGCCAACTCCTCTATCAAGAACAGAGCGTTAAATACACATTATGTTGCACAAAACACTCATAACTTCTTACACTTATCTACTTAGACTTCTCTCTCTAAGTCTCTCCTCCTATCATACATTCCTATTGTTACCCATGATTTTGGTCATAATGATTATGTATTGATGATGGTGTACTCGGGCTCTTCATTAGAATTTTCTCCTGACAAAAGTTACCTTCATCTCTTTCCAGAAATCACAGTTTTGAGGAAGGTTCACAGGCTCCTAATACATTTTCCTGTGAGAATGAATGATTCTCGCGGGCTGCTTTAAGCCAGGGTGCGAGAAGTTTGCAATGTGTCTAACTACTAGGGTGTGAACTCTTTCTAAAGAAGAGAAAAAGATGAATTCTCGAAGCTTCTAGAAGGGAATCTTCTAGAAGGATGAGATGGCATTCGAATGGTTATCTAAGTACTGGATTTCCTGATATTTTGGGATCATTCTTATCCAAGTAACTAATTCATTCTCTCCTATATATTGAGGGGGATTCTCATGGAAAAGGTTAGAAGCAAACAAGCAAGAGATTTATTGGAGAATTAGTGAAAGACGGTATGAAGGATTGAAGCTACAACAGCTAGAGAACTCCAGCAAGTTTATCAAAGGTGGTTGATCTTCTTCATGCAAGTGAGCAAGTGTGTGTGTCAGAGCTAAGGGCCATTGAAAGGAAGTTTGCAACATCAAGGCTCAGGTTGTAATCTTTACTTTCCATCAATATGATACAGTAATATGCCCCTTTCCCATAAAGTTAGTTCCACTTTATTGTATAACTCCTTGATCATATACATAGATTGACTATTAAATAGATTGCATATTCTTCACTTCGGTTGGTTTGTATTGTTTTGATCTTGACTGTACGAGAGCACTGGAAGGAAGCGGGAGAAACAAAGATCAAAGGAAGCGATCATAAGTTATGTTCCTTGTTCTTGCTTCCTAGTACATTCAATAGTTTAAATCTAGGGAAAGAGTATTATTCTGTCTTGCTTTGTTCTAGATCCAGGTGGATCTAGGGAGATCGGTTTGTGTCCGCACTTATGGATTTATCCAATAACACCTACTTATTTATACTTTTACAATCCCTTACAAAAAGGCCTAATCATGGGTAAACCCATGGGTCGACATCCCATAACCCAATACAAAACCATAAGGAACCCCTTGTTGGGTCCACAATCCCACAAAATCGATGATATCCACAATCTCAGCTCCATATGGGTGTTCTTTCCTTGATCAATGCATTGAATTCCAAAAAGTGGTCAACCTAACCAAGGTTTCCTCAAAACTTGGTCGAGGGCCAAAAGGCCCCCAACACTCACCTGTGACTTGTCCTGAGTCACTCAGGTCTGGGAAATGCTGCTTTGAAGTCCTTGAGCCTCGCTCGATCTGCCTCGACTTGCTACTTTGCCTAAGCCTCCTACTCCTCAAGCTCTTGGATCGTTTTCTCTGTAACAGGTCCTTCCAGGAATTGTTCCACCGTCACAACCACTTGGTCCAGTTGCGAGCCTTTTCCCACAATTTCTTCAAACACCTTGCAGGATTTTTCCTACACAGGTTGCATCTTCTGCGCGACTTCCATTACCCTGCCTTGGATTGCAGTAACCTGTTGTTGTACCACACGATGTTTTTGAGATCTCTTCATTCTTTCTACCATAATTAGTAGCTTCATCTGTGCCTATACTGACAATGCCCGTTGATGCACCTCTTGTAACTGTGCTTCCAATTTCCTTAGCTCTGGATATTCTGTGATGTGTTCATAAGTCTATGCGCTTATATAGCTCAACTATTTTCACTCTGAAGTGAGGGCTTTGATCCTTACAATTGCATTCTTAGCATCTTCCTCCCTCTAGTCATGCACCTCCTACAGAGTGCTTGGTATTGCTTGGACCTCCAACTCTGTTATCCTCGCTTGAAGATGTTGGATGGTCTCAGCAAGCTTCGCCACTTAAATCTTGACCAACTCTTGTTCCTCCTGTGCCAAGCCTGGCACATAGTGACATGCTCTATTTACTGCCTCTTTGAATGTGGCCCATTCTGCGAGCAACTGCTCGTTTTCTCTTTGTAGCCTCACTTTGTCCTTCTGGACCATTGCCTGAAACTCTTCTTTCTCATTTTCATAGGTAGTTACACAGTACCGCACTACGCGTAATTGATCTAAGACTTCCTCTTTCTCTTTTTTCAAGGCTTTTGTAGCCTTCTCCTTTTCTTCTTGGATTTTCTGAAGTCAAGCCTTTGTCGCATCTACAAGTCTTTTTATTTGGGTTGGTTCATCTCCCAGTTCCATAGTCTCTGATGAGGAAGGCGCAATAGGTACTGCGTGAATCAATTGAATAGCATGCTATATTTCCTTCAGTTCCTTATCGAATCTTTCATACAGCTCCTCCTGCTTCACTCCATATCTCTACAATATGTCCTTAGATGCATCCTCCATGGCTCCGCGGACCAAGCTGATGTCGTCCTCCGTGAGCGTGGCCTCTATCTGGGGCTTGTTGGTGCATGTCTTCTTTCTTGCCAAAGGTTTCTGTGGAGAAACCTTCCTTTCCTGCGGTGTTTCTGTTTCAGTAGGGGGATCCTTCAACAGTGTATCTTCACCTTCTCCTTGATTTTATCCTTCGTCCCCTCCTCCTTGTCCATTTTCTTCATCTCCTTATCCTAGCGATCTAGATCCATTTTCTTCGGAGGTGTTGTCCTCCTCATCAATCTCTATATTCTGGACTTCCTCATTTTTCTTCTTTGTCTTCACATTGGAATTTCTGAAATGCTTGACTCGGGTGACCAAGGGGCTTCCTATGATGTCACTCTTAGAAAGTTCTTCATTAGCAACAGGCATGAGGAACTCCTCCATCCATTCCTTGGTGATCTGCTCCATGTCCTCATTTGTCATCTTGTAATATTATTGTAACTCTTCCTTGCTCTCATCTCTGCGCGCAGTGATATATATGAAATGTCGATCTCCATAGAACTTGACTATCCGTCTGTACTGGTGCAGGGTGCGCAGTGTCATGCATGAAAATTCTTTAATGGAAACCTTCAGTTGTTGATAATACACATGGAACACATCGCTTGACTATCATTTCTTCGACATGTCGTTGATGCACCATAATGTAGAGAGCCTAGAAGCCAACGACTCTGATGGTTCAATCTATGGAAAGGTGGTTGCTTCCGACATTTTCCAAGCAAAAAATATAATCAACACGAGTATTCAGCTAAATTGGAACTTGTGTCCCTGATCTTGAGCTTCGCGATAGTCTTTCTCAAGTTTGTTGATGAGGTAACTCACCCAATTCATATGCATTCCCTCCATGCATTTTCCTGTGAGGTCCACCACGAAAATGGTGACCTGTTTGGGGTGGTTATTTCTTACGAGCTTGCCAGCTATGAGTTGGCAAGAAAGGCTCACTATGCCATCTTGGATAGAGGATACATTGTAGCCTCGCTTTCATTTTTCAACTTCGTCATAAGCCTCCTTGATGCATTGTGCCAGGGAGCATTCCGAGGCCTTCCCTGGGTAAAACTGTTGAGGGTTGGGTCCCTGCATGCTCAATCATGTAATCGAGTGGATCAATGTCAGATCCACAGTAAGCCATCGGTCGAGCCATAGGTATCCACCATGGTAGCACAACAAGAGGAGTTTAGTACAAGCATTAACCTCACGGTGACGACAAAAATGGGGAATCTTCATCACATTTAGTATAGTGGACTGCGCTAGCTCCTTAATCCATGGCTGGGAGACCAAGCGAAGCTTCTTCCCAGTGGTCTTTGTTAAGTATCGATGGGGTGCGAGGATAGAATAGTTATTTATATATCCAAGGTTCAAGTCTTTTTTCTTTAGTAATGGGATTTGTCCCAACTTACTCCCAACTACACGTATTCCCTTTAGAATGTATGTGGTAATCAGAGTGTACTCATAGTCGTGTGGTATACTATCGCGGTTAACCACACCAGCCAAAGGTAGGATGTACTGTGGTAATATCGATAGGATCTGCTTCGCATTAGCCAGATCGTTTTGATGCTTACTTCGTTGCTCATTCGTTAGGTTAGCACGGCTCGAACAATGTCCAGTCGAAGGGGAAGCCTACAGTCCCCTGGACGAAGATGCCTGCATTTCTTTAGATATATCTCTATCAGCCATGAAATTCTTAAGAACCTCCTCGACATACTTCTCTAACTCAGTGGGTTCGCCTGGCATTCTTACTGTTAATAGATAGGTCGGGGTATTTGAACGGATAAGCAGGGTAGAAAAACGGACAACTACGTCTTAGTTTCTGATAACACAACTTGATGCACAATCAGTTCTTTGTTAACTCAGCTAAACACGGGTGGAAAAATGTGTTCCCGAAGCAACGCCCAACGGGTTAAATAAGCGAGCGTCATAACCGATTCTTCCAACGGCCAGGAATGCTTCTATCAATGTGAATCTATCCATTATGGCACGGTATCAATGTCCAACAATGGTCTGTCCACCCATAAATGCATTTTCTATCCATTCTGGAGCGTCGTTCTAATGGGCGGGACGCATCCAATACTCATATAGCTTGTCCAGGGTGAAGTCTCATTTTGCATGATCCCGTTGTTCCGACGAGGTTCAAATTATACAAACCTGCCTCCTATGAGGTTCTAGTCTATGAAGTTTTCCATCTATTTTGTTCCTGTAGATTTTCCAACTTAGATTTATTTTTATTGATCTTCATTGCCTTCTTCCTTGTAATCTGAGTCTCTCTAGTAGTTTCTGGAATCCTCTTTCCATTCTTATTCTTATATTCTCCTAGTGCAGTGACTTCACATTATTGATGTGCTCTCAAAGGGTTCAAAGTTAATATCCCTTCTCTTATTAATTCCTAGGTGGGAATTCTTCTTTCTTGAATGGATAGGTCCTTCAAACATTCTTGCATTCCTTCAACCTCGACAGCTAATTCTCTTGTCTTCTATTGCTTTGACTTATCCTCTCGTTCTTTTATTAGTCGATCTATTTTTCTAGCTATGAATTCCCTTAGTTCTTGATTTTTCTTTTCTGTAGCTTCTTCCTCTTCTTTCCTTCTGATATGATCCTTCTCAATCCAAGTCTTTCCTAACAAAAGAGGGAAAGGGGTGTTGTTATCAACAAACTTAATGACTTCAAATTCCTCTTCAGTCGATGCTCCATGAATAATAATAGGTACATTAGTAACCCTTCCACATAAGGTTATCATCTTTCCTTGAACAAGCCTATCCTTCCCAATGAAGGTATCATGGTAGGCTTTCCCAAAATTTCCCAAGTGTCTTCTGTCATAATATTCACTTGTGTTTCCTTATCCAAGACACAATCTATGTCGAAGTGTTATATTCTTGTACTTATGCGAATTTTTACTTTCAGGATCTCCGGTAAACTGACATCTTTGTGATCAATGATAGTTTCTTTGAACCGTAATAACATAGTCTGAGATTTTTCCACTTATTTCTATTGATGACTCTCTAACATGCTCTTATTCTCTTAACTGCCTTCATAGTTTTCTTGTCTCATGTTCATCCTTTCAACTTTAGCAATCATCCTTGGACAATCCTCACCTTCATGACCAACAATTTTACAACAAAGACAAATAGGACCTGTACCAGGGCATTCCTTAGCAAGATGTCCCGGTCTTATGTAGTTATAACATAGTGTCAATCCTCTCTTTCTCTTATATGTTCCCCAACTTATCCTGTACTGTGCACTAGGATCACAGTGTTGGACCTGCAATCTGAAAAAATTCTTTCAAGGTTCCTGCATCCACTTATTAGTCCAAAATCTCTTTCTATGCATAGGAATAACATTTCTTTCTTCATTTCTATCAATTTTATTCATATCAAATATTTCTTGCAACTATACCCTAGCCTTCATACTAGGACAAAATCTATTAAACATACCTAGGTTCATTCTTTTGAAACACAATTTTTCACTTATCTTACGCTTATCAAAGCACAAAGATTTACCTCTTTTAAGATATTACCTCTTTTCTTCAGATCAGATTTATTTCTTAGCACAGATCTTTGTAAGTCAAGTAGAGTATTGCACACTACAACAATGGATATGCACACAGAGATTCTCTTTTCTTTACTTCAGTTCCTAGTAATCACAATTTCAGGTCCCGACAACAGAACCATTTGCTGGTACAGGGGCAAACCCAGGGTTCAACGCTTCAACAATGCACCAACAAAACCCTAACTACATGCCCTTTCAGAAAAACCTATGAGGCAGGTGAAGTATCACTTGAGGTAAAAGCAGGGGGGGTTACAGTACACATTCATCTGTAACCAAGATGGGACACATATATGTGATTATAACATTTCGTAGAGTATTGTAGCCATACTTAAAAGGTGATATGAATTATTTCATTATCTTCATTAACATCGCATAACAAACCCTATGATAGATCGGCACGATAACAATAGAGATACTTCAATAATTTAGCACATATCATTGTGTTAGATCTAACATTTGTTCATTCTAAGCACTAAGCATCAACAAATCTATCTAACATACATAATAAGAAAAGCACTGAGCAGATTCATAACATAACTAACAAAGCATAAAGAAAATCAAATACACAAGATATACGCGGTTCACCCCAATGTGGGGCTTCGTCTTATTTATTAATATTCAATATTCTTACATTAAGTTGCTCCTGTGCACCAAGCCACAGAGCCAAGATTCACAGAGGACAAGAGATATGCACACTAAGAACCAGATCCTCCTTCCCAAAATTAGGTCAAGGCATAGAGCCAACTCCTTTATCAAGCACAGAGCCTTACATACACATTATGTTGCACAAAGCACTCATAACTTCTTGCACTTATCTACTTAGGCTTCGCTCTCTAAGTCTCTCCTCCTATCATACATTCCTACTTATTTATACTTTTAAAATCCCTTACAAAAATGCATAATCATGGGTAAACCCATGGGCTGACATCCCATAACCCATTACAAAACCCTAAGGGACCCCTTGATGGGTCCACAAGCCCACAAAACCAATGAGATCTGTGATCTCAGCTTCTCCTAGGAGTTCCTTCCTCGATCAATGCATCGAAGTCCAAAAAGTGGTCAAACCCAACCAAATTTTCCTCAAAACTTGGTCTAGGGCCATCAATCTTCTTCCTTTCGGCAATGATGAACAGTTCAGTAAGTCCCACCTTCATCGTAAAGACTATATTATCCTTCTCTTTTCTCATATCCTTCTTGTTGCACCATCAATTGATCGCCTATCATCTCTGGTGATAGGAGATCTCTGCACCTAAATGGATAACTTATGACTAATACCTACCATGCCTAACCTGCTTCATGACCGTGTTTGTAATCAATTTTTTCCATGTCGCCAGTAGCTTGTGTTCACGTGCCACATCAATTTTTTTTATTTGCACCTCTTGATTTTATGACTAACCATGAGCATGAAAGTGTCATATATCATCAAATGGCTTAACTGAAGCATATGTAGGTCTTGTACTAGCTCTAAAATGCATCTTGAAGTAAAATTGGTCACCTCGACTCTGAAACTGTGTCAAGCACCTCAATTGTCAATTGGTTGTTTTTTCAGGTTTATAATTATATGCTACTGACACACCACTTTAGTGGGAATGGATGAACTAAGTTCCTATATAGCATAGATTACACATGAACTTACGAAATTGAATTCTGGTAAATAAATAGTGAGAACAAAGTTTGAACTTTCAATTAAAAATTTCCTTGATCACAATTTTGGGTACTATTCAAAGTGGATTTGTCACTCCCTAAACATGCTAGTTGTATGAATTACACTATTAATATTCCAACTCAATTGATGGAATCAAAATCCTAGTTCTAGAAGTGCCAAAATAATCGCCAAGGATTTCCCTCCAAGTAAACCCTGTTAACCGTGGCTACCATTAAAATATGGATCCATTCAAATTATTGATTAACATATTGAATTATCTTAATATAAGTGTCTCTCTTTTCTCACTGTTTCATAAAAAATGACACCTCAATCAGACGTCTTATGAGAAATTTATGGTCTTTTGAACTCGAGATCTTGTTTTTTCTTGCTGGTAAAAGGACAATTAGAAATTCTTTCAACTTGTATTCCTTCATACCGGAGGATATGATGAGAACAAGTTTGGTTTATGTCATAAGAGTTTATCAAAATTCCTCTATTTGAAATTGGAGTTGTTCCCATGAACTCCTCTAAAAGTTGTTGAAATATCCTTTGAATCCATCGAAGGAGTTCCCACGAACTCCTCCGATACAAAGCAGACGAGTTAGTTCAAACTCCACTGACGAAAATCGAAGGAGTTCCCATGAACTCCTTCAATCCAAATGGAAAGAGGTCCCATTAACTCGTCTGAAACCTAAAAGTATGTCTTCGTTAATCGAACATAAATTTTGACTTGGGTGTCTGTTTGCATGTTCTTTATACCGTTGGAAAGGTCTTTTCGAGATCTACAACTTCTAGGTTATAGGATTTGAGAAATTCCTCACCTATGGTATACATTTTTTTGGATTAAAATCAGACACCTTGTTAGCATGCCTAGATAACACTACACCTCCACAATGAGCAGAGGAAGCATGGATCGAACTCAAGTAAGTTTATGTGAAGTCTTGATTACTTATATTTATGTTTTATGGGTTAAAATGCTTGTTTTAATAATTTATTTAAGTATCCATCTGAGACCACTAATCTACAATATGTTGAATGGTGTCAGGTACTAATGCTGAGAGGAGGACGCACTCAAAATCCTTACAGTTTGATCTACATCCAAGGACTATAGAGAATTAAGGATAACATCAATTGTTGCAGTAGTGGGAAGTACCGAAAGGAATATTATTCAAATGGTTGAAGAGGAGGTTTGAATTCCATGATGATCAATTGTCAAACTTGGATGACCAATATGTTCCAGTTTCCAAACTAGTCATTATGGTGGATGAGAGGCACTATGGCCAAAATCTATTATGGCCCACCAGCGTTAGAAGACAAATTTGAAATGTAACCACTATCTTTGTTCCCTCATCATCATAAAGAAGTGATCTAAATTTATGAGCGGAACAAAATAAAATCACAGATCTATAATATTAACATAGAGACATAGTGAATAATAATAGAGATATAGTAAAACTTTACTTCTATTAAATAATAAATATGTTCAAGTTATAAAATGTAGACTGAAACAAACTTGCTAGAATGGTGGTTTCTTATTTCTGAGAAGATATGTGACGAATGCGCTCATTTGCAAGAAGATGAATACAATGAGGCTCCAAAGGCCTTTTTACATCAAAAATGAATTCCAAAACCCTAGAGATCCAAAAACCTAACCCTAGGTGATGAAGCACCAAAATCCATGTGGGCCCCATTGGGGTAAGTTGGTACATCAAGTTCCAGGGGGTCGTAACTTTTTCATACGATCTTTGTTTTATGTGCACGATAGCCCGTTGGAATGGTTTATCCGAGGAATACACATTATGTCTTCACACTCTAAATTTTTCTATTGTGTGACTGTAGCGGGCCCAAAAACTATTATTTAGGGCCTCAAAATGACCCCAGATGTTTAGGACCCGAAAAGATAGAAACAAACTAACAAGATGAAATTTGTATGTGAGCCAGCTGGAATAGGTGGGTGGCCACCGATATCCACCTAGATCAATCCTCCGCCCTTAAGAATAAATGGTCTCCATTATGTTGAGTTCCCCCATCAGATGAGGAAACTTCTAGTGAATTTGTACCCAGGTGCGCCACTTGCCTTGGTGCAGGAGTTTCCCTTCTTTGACAACCCGATAAGGCTGAAAATTCTATCGGTGAGTGCCCTTGACCTTTGTATCCACAATATGATCAATGGATTCTTGTTCCATGTAGTTAGGGCTGATCTTTTTCAGTGACAACTATTATTCTACCTCTGAGGTGTCCAATAATGGTGGAAAATATGGTTGAAGGAGGTCCACATTAAACACTAGGTGCAAGCTAAGGAAGGGGGGAAGGTTGATCTCAAAAGAATTGTCACCGAAAACCTTGGTGATGGTATAAGGTCCATAGTGGAGTGGATGAATATTTTGATGTTATACTGTAAGGTGTTATTTCTACAAGTGCAACCAAACTTTATCGCCCACCTAAAACGTCTGTGTCACCCTATGTTCATCATGGCACTGCCTGTACTTGGCATTGGACTTCTGAAAAATATCATGAACCTATTGGAGGATGTGTTGGATTCGTTCAATGAATCGAATGACTTTTTTGGCTTCAATTTTCACATGGGATGATTCTTCCTGTGTAGATGCAAGGGGTAGTGCAACATCCATGGGACCCAATGGTTGAAATCCTAACCCCACCTAAAAGGGGATGTGACTGGTTGAGCTATGTATGGATTTTTTGTAACCATGATGAACATAGGGAAGACTCTCATCCCATGTGTGTGGATTCTTTGAATTGTACATGTGAAAAATATGCACGATCATCTTTTTGACAACCTCAGTTTGGCCATTCATTTGGGGGTGGAAGGTCATGGATTTGGTGAGCTTGGTGTCCATCCATGACCAAAGGATCAACCAAAATATGTTGAGAAACCAACTATCCTGATCGAAGATGATGGTTTGAAGTATCCAAAAATAAACCCACACTCATTCAAAGAAGAGCTTGGCACTAACCTCTATTGTGATTCTTTTCTTGTAGGCGACCATAATCACCATCTTGGAAAATCGATCAACAACCACAAAAACATTGTCATTTCCCGACTTGGTTGAAGGAAGGTCTAACATGTAGTCCATCGAAAAGTATTCCTAGGGCCTGTCACGAGTAGGTATAGGGGTGTACATGCCTTGTTTATTAATGGCCAGTTTGTAAATGGCACAGGTCGTGCAAGACCTACTATACTTGCTGACATCCTGTCAAATTTTCGGCCAACAAAAATGTTGTTGCAACACTTACATTGTCTTCTCTACACCAAAGTGTCTTGCCACCCAACTGTAGTGAGATTTCCAAATTAGGTTTTCTTTCTCTCTTGATGGAATGTAGAGATTGCCCATACTGCACAACAACCCATCCTGCAAATGAAAATGAGTGACAACTTTGTTTGTGCCCAACATTTAGTAGGTAGTGGAGAAGTTAGGATCTTTCTCACAGAGTTGGGGCCATCTGGAGATCTCATGTCCACAGGACTGTAGCACTGTGGTTAGTGTGGAAATTGGAGGTTGGTTGAGGTAGTCAATGACACGTTTGGTTCTCCCTATCTTATACTTGATGCTGAGATGGAATTGCTGCAAGTATGTGGACCACTTCTGATGGTGGTCATTCTGCAATTTTCCTTGTGTCTGCGTGAACTACAAAGGCTTATGATCAATGTGGATGACTGTCTCCTTCCCAATAATGTAATGCCTCCACTGGCGGAAATCTTGTACAATGGAGTGCATTTCTTTGTCATAAGTGGGGTACTTACAAACAATATTTGATAGTTTCTTGCTATGATAGGCCACGGGATGTCCATGCTGAGTGAGAACTGTACCCACAACATAGTATGAAGCATATGTCTCAATATCAAATGACTACTGCAGGTCGGGTAATGACAGCATCGAGGCTGAGAAAAAGTGTTTCTTCAAATCATTGAACGATTTATGTTGTGACTAGACCCACATGAATGTTTCCTTGCCACCTCCCTTGGTCACTTGGATAAGGACCCATGCAATGTGGGAGAATCCCAACATGAACTTGCGATAGAAATTGGCAAGGCCTAAGAAGATCAGGAGATTAGTGAGTGTGGTCGAGGCTCACCAGTCATGGATGACCTATATTTTGGCTGGATCGACATGCACCCTATTCTCATCAACAATGTAGCCTAGGTACTAGACCTTGTTCATGCCGAAGAAGCATTTTCCCAAATTTTCATATAAATTGTGTTTCCACAAAGTGTTTAGAACATGTTGAATTTGATGCAGGAGTTCCACCCAATTCTTTCTAAAGATGAGGATGTTATCCAAATACACTACCACAAAATAATTGGTGAAAGGATGCAAGATATCGTCCATCATCCTCATGAAAGTTGTTTGGGCATTTTTCAAGCCAAAGGGCATGACCAACCATTCAAAAAGACCTTCTTTGGACTTGAAGGCAGTCTTCCATACATTGGTATGCTCTATTAGGACCTAGAGGTAGTTGGACTTTAGATCAATCTTATTGAAGTATTTCCCCCCCTTCATCTAGTCAAGGAGATCATCAATTTAGGGAATTGGGTACCGGTTCCTAACTGTGATTTTATTTACGGACCGATAAGTAATGCAGAGTTTCCAAGACCTGTATTTGCTCTGCACAAGCATGATTGGGCATCTACAAGGTGATAATCTTGGGAAAATGTGCCCCTTTTTGAGAATCTCTTGAATCTAGCACTTGATTTCCTCATTTTCTGACAAAGAGTGGTGATAGACTATAACATTAGGTAACGATGCGTCGGGGGTAAAATCAATTGAGTGCTTGACCTGATAGTGCATAGGTACCCTAGTGTGTGAAGAGAATATGCCTTTGTATTATTCCATGACCTTATCCACTTGCTTATGTTGTTTGGAGAGACCTGTCATAGAGGCCATGGATGTGGTTGTAACCTTCTGCTCACTTTGAGAGTGAATCACAAAGAAGACAAACTTCCTGGTATGAGAGATGAACTTCTTGCATTTCTTGGAAGAGATCAAGGAAATGGTGGTAGATGAGACTACCTCTGGTATCCTTTATAATTTCCTTTACAAAGTAATAATAACAATATGATGCCTAGACTCATATACAACATGATGTTTCCATAAATAAAGTTGTCCCAAAATAACATCAAAAACTTCAAGGGGGGCAACATTACACAATACCTCATCTTTGAAGGGCTTGTTGTCATAGGCTAGATGACACTGTTGGATGATGCAGAGATCACACCCTTGCCACAGCCATCTCATGTTGTGAAAATGCAGGTGTGGTGATGTTGACAGAGCCAACTGCTTGACAACCTCTGTTGAGATGAGTTTCTTCTGGACACCACTATAAAAAATGAAGTGTAGTGGAGTACCCTTCACCCACATATGTGAATGAAAGAGGTGCTCACCTTCCTCTAGTTCATCAGGTTCGTCAGGCTGGACCTTGGTGGTGGTAGAAGCAGTGGCACTGGGTTCTGCATCAATGATCCATATCCATTTTTCTGGTTCTGAATCAAAGTTAGAGCCTGCATCTGATTCAAAGGATTTCATCTTAACCACCAATAATTGCTTTGAGCGACGTTCATTGGTGTTATTCCAGAAGATCTTATGGAACTTGCACCATTTCCCAATGTCTTTCTTTCTTTTCCAATTGTCCTTATTTATTTATGGTTTGGACTGGTTGTCCTAAGGCTGGCCATCCTTTCTCTACCCTTTGTTCTATGGGTCGGGGATGCCTTTTCCCTAATTTTTTTGTGAGGGGTTTGCAGATACAAACTGTCACATCTTATGTTTAATCTTTTGCTCGATTTTGATGGCATATCGATACGTCACACCTAAGGATGAAATGTCCAGAAAATCCATTTGTGTCTAGATGTATCTATGTAGGCCATCATGATACTTTAGCACTAGATGTTTTTCAGAGTCTTTGATACCCATCTTGGTGTGCAAGGTATGGAAGACATTGGTGAACTCTGGAACTGTTTGGTCTCTTCCATGCCACAATGTGGTCCATCTTTTATATAAGTCATAATAAATTACAACATGGTATTATTATTCCTTAATAGCATACCTGAAAGAACCCCAAGTGGGTGCAACTGCAAATAATGTAGATCCATATGTTTCCTTTTTCTCATAGAAATTCTCCCACTAATATTTGACATGGGGGACAACCTTGAGGAGCGCAAATGTAATATTTTCTCTATAAAAAACGTTTTGGACATAAAATACGCTTCTAGAAGTTTTAACCATTTATTTACAACATCTACATCTATTTGACCTTCAAATATAGGAATATCAAAATTGATTTGTACCTTGAAAGGGGTGGCAACTCCTCTTGAGGTAGATGCGTCGCTTGTAGGCACTTGTCGAAGGATTTGTGCAAAGTTGCCCATCATCTTGCTCCTCTGGCACTTGAGGGCTTCCTCGAGAATATTTTTGAAAGGATATATTGTCCCATAGTATTTTTTTTCTCCCACTATGGAAGGTTTCTTTGGCATGCGAGAGTATTTTTACTCAATAGAAACAAGCTTGAGACACAACTCTCTATACCCTGACCTCATTGGGGACATGCACTAAAAATGACAAGGAGAAGACCACTAGGATACCACTGATATTTATTTATGAGAGGAATGAAATGAAAACACATATATATAATATTAAAATAGAGACACAATGAATAATAACAAATATACAATAAAACTTGACTTCTATTAAATAAGAAATATGTTGAAACTGTAAAATGCAGACTGAAACAAGCTTGCTAGAATGGTAGAAGCTTATCTCTAAGAAGAGATGTGACGACTATGCTCATTTGTAGGAACATGAATACAATGAGGCTCTAAAGGATTTTTTACATCAAACATGAATGCCAAAACCCTAGAGATCCAAAAACCTTACCCTAGGAGATGAAGCACCAAAATTCATGTGGGCCCTGTTGGGGTAAGTTGGTACATCAACTTCCCGGGGTCGTAAATTTTGCATAGGATATCTGTTTTAGGCGCACGATAGCCCATTGGAAAGGTATATTCGAGGATTACACATTATTCTATCACAATTTGACTCCATCTATAGTGTGACTATGGCTGGCCTAAAAAAATGTTGTTTAGGGACTCAAAATAGCCTCAGAAGTGTAGGACTCAAAAAGATAAAAACAAACTACCAAGATGAAATATGTATGTGATCCAGTTGGAATAGGTGGGTAGCCATCAATATCCACCTAGATCAAGAAGATAAGGAAAACAATTGGTAAACAAAGGGTCATTCAAGTAGGAGAAATGTCAAGAGTCATGTTGAACCCCAATAAATACTAGAATTGAACCCAAATAAAGAGATTTTTTCTCTTCAAACATTGTACATTTATGAATTATATTGGGTAGACCATGCCAACTAACTTGAGGATATTCCCATGGAGATTTGATGTATCACTGTTGAAACTGTTAATATTGAGAATCCCTTAGGGTTAGATTTTGATAGAGAGAAGAACTCACATGTTTGGTTGTTTTGCTACAAACTATTTCAAGCAGAATGTTTGTTGTTCACATGGGATGTAAGAGCATGTTTGATTATGGACTATTCTGACACTATATATGTTTCCTTGAAATTTTGTTATTCTTTTGTATGTTATTTTCCTTGATTACATGAGTTTTTAATGTATACAGAGATATGATCTGGAATTTTCTAGTTATGTATTTGTGTGCATGTGTTTTTTTCTTTGCGCCTTCATGACAACTATTTGATTGGGGTTTTAAGAAGGGTTTAGTTTCATTACAAATCATGTGGTTATGATAATTCACTCCTACATAGGCTAGGATAGGATCAGAATAGATTAGATTTCTACATTTACATAGTATTCATCTATAAATTTCATTTGCATGACCATCCATCACTCATCCTCATTAGTGGACTAGGCCACAACCGATAAAACCAAAACCTATAATGGTAGTCAGGCCATATTCCAAATGGGTTCCCTATTCCACATAGGTGAGAGGTCTAATTTGGGACTTCTTATCGGGGGAGCCCCTATTGTTGACAAAGGGATATTTCATACCCGTAAATAGAATTGGTGCTAGAAGGAGGTCTCGATGAAAATCCTACCCATGAGGAGTCATTTCACTTAATTTTTAACCAGCCCATGGCTCCTCTCCATACCTCTGTATACAATGACCCTATGAGTCTTTCAAGACCCACCGAGGCCATTTCACTCAAGACATTCAATCTCTTATCACACTCCAAATTCGATGGTGAAGGTCATGTCTCTGCATTGACTCACCTTAATCAATTTGACATCACTCGACAAAATCTGACGATTGTTTAGGACAATGAAACATGTCAACTATTCGTCCTCACATTCTAAGGGAGAATTAAAACTTGGTTTAGGACATTGCCAACGAAATCGATGCATAGATGATAACAATTAATGGAACTTTTTAATGTCATTCATGAAGATTATGTCTATGTTGAACTCTTTGATGAACTTGCATAAATATGTATGCTAGGGAATGAATATGTGAATGATTTATTTCGAAGAGTCATGCATATTTACTGTAGATTAATTGAAAGTGATGAACCCTCAGGGAAATAAATATTCGATTGGTTTTCATATCTCATCTCTATTTATGAATGGTGCAATCTGGATGATCAAACTATTTCTCATTTACAAGATTCATGTTTAATCTCGAAGGATAGGGGATACACAATCTCTAATAAACACTCTATTGCAGCTATAGGGGAATCTTTAATAGAAATCTTGAACCCCTTAGACTCGGAGTGTGAACCATTTAATGATTCCCCTTCAAAACATCATGAACATATTGTAGTCTATGACAAATATCTCATTGAAGAAATAATGTCATATTTAGAATCTAAATATTTTCATTCCCTTTATTCAATTTTTTTTTATGGTAGTCACCCACATGAGAAACCATCTATTTATCTATTAATCACAAAAAAATTGAAGTGTGTAGAGCACAATGAGTTCTCAAAACCCCATGAAAATATCACATCAAAAGAACAACCCATCACCACACAAAGCTGTTGGATCATGTTGTCATTGATGCCAATGGTTTATCATTGATGCCAATGGTTTGTCATTGATGCCAATGGTTTGATTATTTGGGAGATTGTTGGATCATATGTAAATGGTCTAGTTCGATTGATGTCATTGATTGATGTCAAGTAATTGATTGATATGATGCCCCTGATGAGAATGATATATGTCCAAGTGGAAACCAATCGATGCAAAGATGAATCATTAGTGTCTTATCATGGTTGATAAGGTGCACAAATGGCTGAACTCCAAAGTGGTCCCCTTATGGTGAAATCCCTCACAGGAAGACACTTTATGGAATGAGTTATCCTAGAAGAATGGTTGGAGGACCCATGCTTGTATGTGGAATAATGAGATGAAGATTAATGAAGTTGTTGGTCAAACTATCCTAGATGGATAGTGCTTGAGATGCCATTTCTGGTGGTATGTGGAATGTCACATAACTCCTCACGGTTTGAGAGTTATGGTCTTATGAAGTTGGAGGACCCACATATGAAGGCTTGAAGCCCCAAAAGGTCAAAGAAGTAAAAGTGCTTGAAAAGAAGAAGTCCTTATTTAAATGATAAAGTAAAGTGACAAAATCAAGATGGATTATTTAAATGATAAAGTAAAGTGACAAAATCAAGAAGAAAAATTTAAATGATAAAGTATTGGAGAACTTTCTATTCATGGAAAGTGGTTAACCCTAAAATAAGGAAAATAGGTTAAGTGACCTAGAAATGGTTTAAGTAACCTAAAAATGGGTTAAGTGACCTAGAAGATGAAAGTATAAATAAGAAGCTAGGATCTCTTGTAAAAATCACATTTTGGTGAGAATCCTTTATGGATCAATGGAGAGCTTCTTGGTAATATATTTTGGAGTATTGATGGAGAGCTTCTCGTGAGAGAATCTTATTGGTGTGAATCTCTTGAGCATGATTGAGGATCTATTCCGAGGAAGAGAGCGAGAGGAGGATCCCATGGACACATCAAAGTTTCGGCAATGTCGGAGATCTTGATGGAAAAAGTCTCAAATTCACAGAAAACCCTATTTTATTATGCCCACGCGGGCTGTATGTGTATAGGGTGCATGTACACGCGGGCTGGCTGTGTATAGGGTGAGTGCGCACACAGGCTGACTGTGTACAGGGAGCATGGACTGGATAAAATCATGGAGATTTGTGTTTGAGTTGGTTCCAAGCTCTTGGATGATGAGGCAGGTTCCAGATCTAGATTCTATGGCCTCAGATCTATCACAGAGACATTGGTATGGTTACATTATTGTCTTGATGGATACTATTGTTTGATGTGTTGTGAATGCTTAGGGAATTCTTGGTATGGCTTCTATGATGTGGTTGATTTGTTTGATGGAGTGAGCAGCACTCTTGTGATTTAGTAGTGACATGATTGTTATGGTATACTAGTTGTTTATACATGATTGAGATAGCATTCATATTGATTTGTTGTGGAGCATGAGCAAGCTATTAGAGAGCTTGGATGTGTTGTGACTGGCCGTGGGTCAGTTTGGACAGTGGAAGATAGAAGGGTTCTAAGCATATGAAGAAAATTAAAACCCTAGTTTCTTAGAATTAGATGCTTGTGACATTATACACTGGCCACGTTCACACATGGGTTGTAGTGAGCCAGGGCACATGCACATGCAGGCTGCACTACTGACAGGTCGCGTACCTGTTGACAGATTGATATCTGTTGAGGATTGTTTCCTCATCTCAGTTGGTGCTGAGGATGTAAGATGAGTCTTGCATATAGAGCTGATGCTATTGTAGAGTTGTACTCTATTTAGTTGTTGTTGATAAACCCAAGGATTGTAGTCCGTAATAAAAAGAAAATTGTACATACATCTTGTGTTCTTTGTGTCCATTATGATGATGACTTGTTTATGATATATTTCTGATATGTGCCTACATCTAATTGGTTATAAATGACAACAATGGGTAATAATAAATGTTGAATGCTAATTGATGAGTTTTGTGCAAGAGGGAAGTTTTGGGAAAAAGAGCCACACACTCATTCAATCCCAAGAGCGCACCAACAAGCCCTCTTGGTGCACTCTTGGAACTGAACCCTGGGTGGGTGAACCAAGAGCGCACCAACAAGACCTAACTACTGGACCTTTTAGAAACACCTACGAAGCATATGCAGTCTCACTAGAAACAACTATGGGGGGGTTGCAGGACAGAGATGTCTACAACCAAGGGGAATATCAAGTATATCTAGCACTAGAAAAAAATATCATTTATATATCTCTTACCAGCTTAACTCTACTCTGCACAACTACCTATCATATCTAACACAGTAATGAAATAAAAGTACATAAGAGGGCCAAGAACATAGCATCAATCACACTCAACACAAGATATACGTGGTTCACCTTCTCTCTAGGGATACGTCCACAAAACTGTGCCTATAATATATTAAGGTGAAGCATACAATTCTTGTCTGTGCTCTCATCTAGCATATATTCTCTCTTCTTCTCTCTATCTTTCCTATCCCTACGCGCGCAGCTGCTGGGTTGATCTTCGCACCCATCTGAATATCTTACAATACAGAAGGCTCTCATGCTCATCACTTCTTTCTCACTTGATATTACTCACTCGATCACACAACACCAACAATAGTAACAACAACAATCATAACAACAACAACAACCCAACCCAGGTCCTCTTGACCTTTATTTATACATTACAATCACTCATCGACATCCTTAGGTCGAAACCTAGGTTTCAAAACCCTATATACCAAAACCCTAGGTGTCTAAAACCCTAGGTCAACTTGACCTGCGTTTTTAGGGCTTTACCAACCTATCTTTCCTTCCGTCTTGCGTGGTACTCCAAATTATCCAACGGTGGCTTTTTCCTCTTGTTGAGTTGTCCATGATCCTTCTTTCTTGTTGATCTGTCATCATTGATCTCCTCATCCAATGGATTTATTTATCTTACTTCGCTCCGCCTTTTTTTCTCTTTTGCTCACTTTGACCCAGTAACAGTCATTGTGTCTTCTGCGTAGTTCACATTTTTCCTTTTCTTCCTTGTTCTTGGCTAACTTTCATCACCAAGGGCCAAAAATCCCCCAACACTCACCTATGACTCATCCTAAGGCACTTCAGATTTGATCTTTCTATTTTACTTTGACTTCGAACTGCATAGTGCAGCCTTTGCTTTCTTCTCTATGCCTCCTCTCCTTCCTTGTGCAGACTATATTTTCTGTGTCTGGTACCCAGTTTTAACTGCACCTGGTACCTAGACCCTTTTCCTCATGCTTTTACTAAGAGTGGCGAGGAAACTAGTTGTCGCAATACAACTTCAGTCAGCTCCCATTCACTAATCCTTCCTTCCATTTTCCCTTCAAAGTATTCAACTGCACAGTTCCTCCTTGTGTAACACAGGCGACCTCATATGGACCAAGCCAATTTGTTTTGAAATTCCCAGGATGCTTCATGAATTTACTATCATATACCAATACCAGATCACCTTCCTTAAATGCCTTCTGCTTAATGTGTCTGTCATGGTAGGCCTTCTCTCTTTCTTTCTGTACCTGTTGATGGAATCCTGTAATAAATCTGTCTTCTTCTAGTTCGACCAACTGCGCAAGCCTTTCTCTAATAGCGTTAGTGTCATCCATATCTGTAAAGGCGTCAATTCTTAGGCTTGTTACCAAGTATTCCATGGGAACAACGACCTCAAAGCCATACGTCAATTTAAAGGGGGTCTTCATTGTCAGCTTATTTCAAGTGGTTCTATAGGCCCATAGTACTGTTGGTACTCTTAAATCCTAGTCATCCCTATTACAACTAAAAATCTTCATTGGCGTTGTATCCAAGATATTATTGAATGCTTCCACTATCCCATTTGCTTGTGGATGGTAAGGCGTGCTCTTCTGATGGTGGACTGCAAATTCCTCAGTCAGGGCTTCAACTGTTTTATTTATGAAATGCTTGTCTTGATCACTCATAAGGATCTTTGGGCATCCAAACCTGGTTATGATGTCATCAAATATAAAGTGCACAGTTGCAGTTGCACTACAGTCCTTAACTTCTCTTGCTTCGGCCCATCTAGTAAAATATTTTGTCGCAATAATGATGTACCTTGCTCTTATCTGCTTCCCTGGTGGGTTTATAGGTCCCACGAAGTCAATGGCCCATTTCAAAAATGATTGTAGGGTTAGTTGTGGTGCTAAGGGAATTCCATCTCTTCTGGACGGTTTCCCAACTCTTTGGCATACATCGCAAGCTCTATAATAGTCTTTAGCATCTCCGTGTAAGGTAGGCCACCAAAGGCCATCTCTAAGAACCTTTTGCGCAGTTGCTTTCCCTATGTAGTTTCCTCCTGTAATGATTTCATGATATTAAGTGAGGATCAATGGTTTCTCTACCTTCATAACACACCTTATCAATATCTCATCAGGTCCCATTTTGTATAGTTTTCCAGCTATAAGTGAAAATTTGGTAGTGCGCACTACTAGCTGTTTCTTCTGGGGAATTGTATATTCACTCAGTGCCATTCCTGTTGGCAAGAACTGGACTATCTCTGCGAAGTGGTCATCAATCCTTCTAATGGATATTAGTTGTGCATCCGACAGTGCATCCTCCAAACTAGTGGGTTCTTCTGCATGTTCTAACCTTGAAAAGTGGTCAGGACCTTTGTTCATTCTTCCTAGATTAACTACAATCTCAAATTCATATTCTTGAAATAGAAGAATCCATATGCATATTCTCCCCCCATTCTGTTGCAAATGTGGTCTTATGATGATCTTCCTTGGCAATCTAGATCTGATGGTATCCTGAAAATCCATCTGTAAAAGAATATACCTCCTGGCCTCCCACATTATCTAACACTTCATCAGTGAATGGTGTAGGGAAGGGGTCATGCAAATAGGCATCATTCAGCTTCCTGAGATCTACAAAGATTCTAGTTTCTCTAGTCTTCTTGTCTTGTACCACCATAGGGATAATCCATTCTGACTCTTTAACAAGTTCTATAATTCCTGCTTCCAGCATTCTGTCGATCTCAATATTCACTTTCTCCTTATATTTAGGGTTCAATATGTAGGTTGTCTGTTTGACTGGTCTTGCATCTGGTTTCAAAGGGATCCTCATCTATCCCATAGGCCCTTTAATTCCCTCCATATCAGTAAACTCGGTCGGAAACAATTCCTGATATTCATGCAGTAACTCTGTGATTTTGTCAATACTAGAAGCATCACACTAATCTCCAACATTTTCAAGCTTCAGTGTCTGCTCTATTCCAATGTTGACCTTCTTAATCTTGATTGGTTGTCCAATGAATGGTAGCTCAATTCCTGGTCCTTCCACATCTCTGTAGCCTTTTTTCTCTGCGATGTTTACCTTCCTCGGATCATCATCTTCATCAGTATTAATGTTGTAACAACCTTGCAATTTCTGGAGAGGCGCAGTCCATTCATCCTCTTATTGTTCTAAAGGGGGGATAGAGGCCTCCTCAAATACTTTCTTTCCTACAATCTATAATGCTTGATCCACTGAAGGATATTGATTGTCAAATAAGAAGGTGGTTACAAAGTTCTGAGTCATACCTTCCCAATCTGCACTCATGAGGTGCAGCTCCACTTGAAGGTACCAGTTGATAGGGGTTGTGTCTACCGGGTTAATGAACTTGTGCACCCATGTCTCTTGAGTAAAGTTTCTCCCAGCTTCCTCGCAACTTCGCACATGGTCCTTTGGGTAGCCTTGACCTGTGTACCGAACTTCACAGCCTTCTACTTGTGCTGAGAACCACGTGGTCAACAGGGTACGACATTGTACCCATTCTGTAATGTTGTTTTTGTGTGTCCCCCACAAAAATTTTGGTGTTGTTTTCAAGGCCTCATCCATTGCCAACAATGTTTGTTGTGTTGGTACACTTTCTTCAAAGTCCGACAAGAAGGTTTCCAAAGGATTCAGACCATCAAAGGTGGGCAAGTTACTTACTATTGTGTCGATCCAATGAACTTCTCTAGATAATATAACACATCTCCTTGTAGATACTTCATACATCTTGTTCTGCCAGTTCTCTAGTGTTTCTTTCGAATATGACGAACATGCACTGTCACTTCACTAGCTTAGGTTTCCATCGGCCGTAGGATTAATGTAATCCTGTTGTCTGGCTATTAGTTTGTATATGTTTTCCAGTTCATAGGTGTGGTCTTCTTCTCTGATAGGTTTTGTGTATCATTGACCTTTATCTAGATCTAATGGTGAAATGGAACTAAGGCCATATATTTCAAACGTCATTCATATTTTCTTTAAATCAACCACAGTGGAATTATTGAAAGCCCAATCAATTCCTAACAACGCAGGGTAAGGCCAGTTATCATAAACTATCTCAATTACCTCAAAATATGCAAGCGTTCTTACTCCATTGATGTCCATAGGGACATGTTCCAATCTTCCAAAGGGGATTACTGCCTACTGATTAGCCATAATAAGCCTTATAGGGGAATAGATCAACTTTGGTTTTCCCATCAACACCCAGGTTTTCTTTGTCATAACATTGACCTCCGATCCTAAGTCAAGGACTACATAGTCTATATCATTTTCTCCTATCTGAGCATTCAACTGTAGTTCCTTATTTGTCCTCCTCTTCTTGGATAGTTGATGTATTTCCTTATTTAGTAAAGGATCTATCCTTTCTATCTCATATTGTTTGATTAAATTTTGTAGCTCTTGTACATTGCTCTCATCCTGAAAATTCCATGAGCTTTCTTACCTCTTCTCCTTCTTTTGGAGAAGCAGACTGATCGAATGCCAAATTCATTCCATATTCTCTTACTTCTAGTCGTGTCTTTGATGAAGAGCCTTGGTCTACCTTGAACTCTTTTCTTGCCTCCTCAAATATTTGTCTTTCTTTATTTGCATCAAAATTTTGGGTATTCTCTATAGCTTTCCTGACTCCTGATTCTTTTGTAGTATTTCCTTGGGTTATTCTATCTTCTCCTCTAACAGAGCCTACTCTAGTGATAACAATGAATCTAGGTTATTCTCTGCGAGGTTCAGCATATATTAGCTGCACTTGCGGGTTCTGTTGAGTTCCTTGTTTCTCTTGAAGTTTATCCAGCAATGCTAGACATTCCTCGATGACATGCTTGAAAGAGTTATAGTAGTTGCAAGTAGTGCAAGGGTTCAGACAGTCCCTTGCTAAGTGTCCTGGTTGTGCGCAATTGTAAAAGATGATCTATCCTCAACCTCGACCCATACCTCCTCTTATTCCTCATCCTCTGAATCCACCATGAGGATTGAAGTTTCCACTCCCAGGGGAGTTATACTGTGTAATGTTTCCTTCTTGATGTACTTCGCCTTGAATTTTGTATATGTCTCTTGACCTTTCAAGAATGAGGTTATAAGCCCTATAATCCCTATCATCATGCCCCAAAAACTTACAGAACGTGCAATACAAATTCATGGGTGTATGAACATAATTTTGCATGGAATAACACTCACCAAGGCGATGTCTATTTCTGAATACCTCGCACCAGGGTAGGGTGACTTGCTTCAAAGGGATCAGAGCTCCAGAGGCCAAGTATTCATGAAATAGGGGACATTGTTTATTGTCATGGCCTTTTGATATGCATTTGATACACCATATGTCTTCTCTTTTATCTTTTCCCTTGTCTTTCTTCATATCTTTGACCTACAGAGACAAACTAGTTAGTTGACTCAATATTTGACTCATACCTGAGATGGATTCTCCCATAGGGGTTGATTCTAACTTCATGGTGATATCTAGTGCCTCGGCCTATGAAGCAATATTCTAATGCATCAAAGGAACTATGATGTGTGGTAAGAGGGAAGCAATAAACCATTCTTTTTTCTTCTCAACTGGGATCTGAAAAGTCAATCAGCCTGTTAAGGTCTTGAATCTTTGATCAAATTCCCAAACAGGTTCGGCTACCTTTTGCTTGATCTATTTCATCTTTGTAATACATTATGACTCCGACTTGGGTTTCTTGAACTCTGCAATCAACACATTCTTGATCTCATTCAACGACTTAGGTTGTGCAAGTCTTTGGACAAGATTCATGTACCAGCTCAGTGTGCAATCCCTTAGGGTAGTACTATTTTGAGTTCTTTTAACAGCTTCATCGGTGACATTATTAATATTCCATATGGCTTCACATAGAAACCAGTGCTGATCAAGATCTTCAGATCCATCTCCCCTAAAAATAGTGTGCCTCATCTCATCTGCCATAGATCTTCCTAGGGTTCCTGACTGAGTATGTGGTGGACTACTAGTGACAGTTCTCTGAACACTCTGGTGGCTTGGATTACTCTGATTGCTTAATGCTACTGAATCAATAGGAGGGATAATAGTACTTACTTCAGCAGTCTCCGTAGTTCTTGAATTTTTTGGCTCTTCCCAGGGAGGTTCTTCAACTTTCCCTTTCTTTGTCCCAGTGGGATCTGAATTCTCTTCGTCCGTCATATATGCCTCTTCTCCACTATAGAAACCCTCATCCCTGTAGTTATTCTTAAATAGGTTCACAATATGAACTTCTCTAAACGCTCTCCCACTACGTGTATGTCTAGCCTCTATGTCGTTGTTGTTGTCTGAATTCTTGAACATTAGATTTTTCAACTTCGACCAATCTATTGTATCTTCAAGATGTTCTTCTCATGCAATCACATCTTGATCCTCAACTTCAGAAAGTGTAAAAAATTTCCTTTGGGTCCCTTGAAGAAATATCTCTCGGCTTGGCTATATGACTCTACTTTGTCAATAGAAAACTTGGTGATGTACCCTCCAATGGTGCTATCAAACCAATGATCTATCGTTCTTGAAATAGTGTTATCAACTCTCTTGACCTTCTTGATCAGCACTGACGTCCAAACCACAGGAGGTCTAGATCTGATCTCAAACTGGGTATCTTCTAAACTAGCTAACCACTCATATAGCTCCTGATAGATTCCTCCAAAGAAAATATCGTGTATATCAGTAAATATATATCTCTCCAACCAATCCTCTGTACTAAGATTAGGGTTCTCATTCTGGGCTTCAATGAAGTCCTTTCCTTGGTCCTCTATCCACTTTTGAATCTCTTTCTTTGATGGGAACCACCTTGACATTCCCTCACGAAGATTTGTCCCAACAATGGAACCATTTGTTGGCATGGGAGAAAACCCAGGGTTCAGTTCCAAGAGTGCACCAACAAGCCCTAACTAATGGCCCTTTCGGCAACACCTACGAAGCAGATGTCGTCTCACTCGAAGAAACTATGGGGGGGTTGTAGGACAAATATGTCTACAACCAAGGGGAATATCAAGTGGACCTAACACTAGAACAACATAGCATTTATATATCTCTTACCATGTTAACTCTACTCCACACAACTACCTGTCAAATCTAAAACAATAATGCAATAATAGTACATCAGAGGGCCAAGAACATAGCATCCATCACACACAACACAAGATATACGTGGTTCACCCTCTCTCTAGGGATACATCTATAGAACCGTGCTTATAATATATTAAGGTGAAGCATACAGTTCTTGTTTGCGCTCTCATCTAGCAGATCTTCTCTCTTCTTCTCTCTATCTCTCCCCTCCCTATGCACCCTATTATTGGATAAATATGTAGGTGCGGACACTAACCGATCTCCCTAGATCCACCTAGATCTAGAACAAAGCAAGACAGAACATGACTCTTTCCTTAGATTCTAACCATTGAATTAAATAGGAGGCAAGAACAAATAACATACCTTATTATCGCTTCCTATGGCCTTTGTTGCTCCCGCTTCACTTCGGTGCTCTCGTGCAACCAAGACCAAGACAAAAAAAACCAACCAAAGTGAAGAAATCACAATCTATTCAACAGTCAATCTATGTATATGATCAAGGAATTATACAATAAAACACAACAAGCTTTATAGGAAAGAATCATATTACTGTATCATATTAAATGTGAAAGAGAGATTACAACCATGGCCTTGATGTCGTAAGGTCCCTTCCAACTGTCCTTCGTTCCCCACACACTTCCACTCCAATAATTCTGAGAGCATAGATCTCAAATCTCAAATCCACTCCAACCAAGCTAATAATTCCAAGCCAACCAAAACTAAGCTCAAGAACCAGAACCCCTTCTCCATGAGAGCTCCTCTCCTTTTATAAGTTGAAGAGGATAAGGTGAGGAGGTTAGGATGATCCCACTAAATCATGAAAGCGAGTAAGATCCAAACCATTCGGATGCCACCTCACCATGG
>ML806529.1:16088-33093 GCA_009831015.1 Picea engelmannii | reverse complement strand
CCACTTGATTACCGGTCATTAGTGTATACCGTTAACAAGTGTGAGGGAAATCACCATTAATGTCAATGACTCCCAAGGTACACTAGTACAATCCAACGAATGTGAATAAATGAGCTGAAGTCGAACACTCGGCGGAATCTCTCAATCAGGGGTCAATAATGAAAACCCACTGTCGAAAGAGAGGAAACCTGCCATTGAGGCATGCAAGTTCCAAGGTACCAATTGGTTTCTAAGTCTAATTCCTGGATAATGATTTGAAGTCGACAGGAAAAGACTCGTCACAGGAGGGCCTTAATGTATCCCACATCAATGACACAAAACAAGTAACAAGATTTGATGTAGATCAGAGTAACAAGTGATTCAGGACTAACTCAGGGATGGTCGATGCAATAGAGGGCTTAAAGAATGCAGAAATGGCCAACGCAATAGAAGGCTTTTCAGGTTGGACATCTTTTTGAACATATTGACGACACGACAATTGTCTTGGAGACACTGACTCAAAAAAAGGGATCACAGACCGATTTGTAATCTTATAGGAGTATGATCAGGAGACAAGTGGATTTTCCAACCTAGACACAAGGCAAGTAAAAGGGTGTCATGTTCAAAAGTGACTCTTTCATGGAATACAGGGTTAGACATAATTCTTTCCCAATTTTTTCCCCACCATTTCTGGCGAGTACCTCTTTATTTTTACGCAAGCTTGAGGAGGATAACATATGCTTGTAATATAAGCTCATCCTTCAGACGAGTCCCTCGGAGTATGTTTAACGAACCCTAGGAATGAGTGGTTCGGTCCCATTTGGGCCTTTCGATGTTTATTTAACGAGTCCAAAGAAAGAAAACTCATGGGTTTTTCATGTTTAGAGAGTCTGAAAAACACTTAAAGAAAACTCAGGTCCCATATGGGCCTTTCAATGTTTTTTTTATGAGTCCAAAGAAAGAAAACGCAGGGGTTTTTCATGTTTTGAGAGTCTGAAAAACACTTAAAGAGAACTCTCCCAGTTCCTTTTTTGTAAAGTAGTCTAATGAGACCGAAAAAGAGATAAACTATTGCTCAACAGACGTTTTCTTCAAATACTTTAACGAGCGTGAAAAGAACAAGGTCGCTCGGCAATCTTTTCATCTTTAGAGAGTCTGAAAAGAGCTTAAAGGGAACTCCAGGGGGTTCCTTTTTCGTATAACCTTTACGAGTCCAAAAAAGTGATAAAAGTATACTCAGTTACATTCTCACTTATTTACGAGCACGAGAAAGAACAAAGACTAAGCTCGGTAACTTATTCTCATGTATTTACGAGCATGAGAAAGAACAAAGAATAAGCTCGGTAACTTATTCTCATGTATTTACGAGCATGAGAAAGAACAAAGACTAAGCTCGAGATTGTTTTTATTTTTACACAAGCTTTAAAACAAAACAAAACTATGCATGGGATAGATTTTAATTTTTACACAAGCTTAAAAACTAAACAAAACTATGCTTGAACCTGGTTTCATTTTTACGCAAGCCTGAACTAGAGGAAATTATGCTTGAGGTAGCCGGTTTCATTTTTACACAAGCTTGAACCATAGAAAACTATGCTTGTGACTTCCCAACGCATAACACATGGATGGTTGGTACTTATCCCCCAGCTTAAGAAACTAGCGGCTCAACTTCAGCATGAATTCCAAAGGCTGAGGAAAATGCCCCCCAAGCTTCGTTTCATCCAACTGCAAAGGAGAATGAAATGAAGCTTCAAATACTATACGAAGGACTTGACTCAAATAGAGAGGGGGAAAACTATTTCATTTTTTAACGAGCTTGACATAGAAACAAGAACTATGCCCATAACCTCTGTTTCATTTTTTAATGAGGTGGCTACAGAGACGCAAAAACTATCCTCAAAACCTTTGTTTCATTTTTTAACGAGGTTGTTACAGAGACGCAAAATCTATCCTCAAGAGTGGTTTCATTTTTTAACGAGCTTGAAATCAAAAAACCATGCTCAAGTCTGGTCTCATTTTTTTTAACGAGCTTGAAATCAGAAAATCATGCTCAAGGACCTTCATTTCATTTTTTAACGAGGTTTCCTCAGAGACGCAAAAATTATCCTCGAAACCTCTGTTTCATTTTTTAACGAGGTTGTCGCAGAGACGCAAAAACTATCCTCAGGTGGTCTCTCTTCTTGATCATGTATTTCAAGAGGACAATGCTCTGGAAGGACACCATGTCAAAGGACAAAACTCATTCATGGCTTCCAAGAGGTCTTCACTGGAAGGAAGAAACACACTCTGGAAGGACACCATGTCGAGGGTCGTGATAGGAGTAAGGAGATCAGGCTCTAACAACCCTATCGAAGAGATCACCATGTCAACTACTGGATCTAAGTCATCAGAAGTTGAATCCATGGGCGACAATGCCACATAATTGACCTGTGGCGGGGGCAATACCGTCTGCATATAAGAACCATTTAGGGAGGCAATCCAAGTAGGGTCAATGAATGAAAGTTGATCAACAGTCACAACTCATCCATCGTGAGGGAAAGATATCACACGAAAAAGAGTAGACACAATAGCTTTCATGGCATAGACATAATCTCGCCCAAGGAGTAAAGAGAAATCCAAGGGATCTTGGACTACCATGACATCAATAAAGACAATTTTCCCTCCCAAAGTTACAGGAAACTGAGGAAGGGTCCCTAAAGGTTGACTAGTTCTTCTGTTAAAAGCTAACAGATTCTGCGTAACCGGCGCAAGTGGAGGATAACCCAAATCTTGCCAAGCAATAGAGGACAAAATACTAATGGACGAACCTTCATCTATCAACGTTTGAGGTACGTCCTGACCACAAACTTGCACTGCAATCTAGAAAGGAATGTAAGAGGGAAGACGAGGTCCAATTAGCACACCCCAATCAAAATGGATGGCCTCATAACTTGGAGGGGGTTCCATGGGAGAAGGAGGAATACCCCTCAACATGGCAGAGTCTGTATCAATGAGAAAAATGTGGGCAGTATCGGGTTTACTCTTGAGCGGGAGAGTAGGATCGACCGATGGAGAGGTCAGATCGACCACATGGGTTTCATTCTCCAGGGGGAGAATGGGGTCGACAGGTGGAAACGGATCGACCTCTTGGGTTTCACTCTCTGAGGGGGGAGTGGGATTGACCGAGGATGGTATTGGATCAACCACTTTGTCAACTGGTTCAACTAAGGACATGACCAGATTGAAGACATGATCAACCAGATTGACCGGTGAAGGGACCGGAGTGATCATTCCATCAACTACAGGTGGGTTGAGAGAAAGATTGCGATAAGCGGCTGAAAGTTGAGGCTGGGAAACAATCATGTCTTTCAGTAATTTCGAGGCTTCATCCATACAAGGGAAAAGATGAGTTAGATGACTCCCTTTGCATAACATACATGGGAACTTGACTCTACTTTTCTTCTCCCCAACTGTATCATGACGAGTTGACGGGAGGTCATCAGTATGTTGTTCAGAGGTTGATGACGTGGGTTGGTCAGGGTGTGTAGACCATACTTCTATAACCTTGGATAGACCAGGCCAATCCTTAAGAAGATGGCTACCCTTACAAAGCCTGTAAGGGTACTTGGGCTTACGAGTTGTTTGGGTGATCTTGACATCATCAACACTCCCAGCACGACTAACAGTAACTGGTTTTTTTCCAACATCTTTGACAGTGGTTGGAGGTTTTAACCCTTGTTTATCTTTCTTCTTCTTAATCTTTCTTTTCTTCTTCTTCTTAGTCACCGAGTTACTAGCTTCAGAACTTTCACCCGACGAAGAAGATGAAATGGAAGGCGACATTACAAGCAAAGAAGGCGAAGAAGACCTTACTGGTGAAGAAGGTGAAGGATCAACATGAGGTTGATGCTCTTGGGGGGAAGTGCTTGTGACTGAAGCACTAACTGCATTCGGGATTACCTGAGTGGAAAACAACCATACCGATAATCCAATAGTGAGACCTATAAGGCTCAAAGTAGTGATGTGAGGAGGACCATTGTTTCCATAAGAAGGAAAAACAAAAGGTTTCCCTGGAGCAGAGGTTCCTTCATTGGTCATTTCGGGAACTGACGCCATAAAAATAACAAAAAGAATGCAATCTAGAGTCCTCTAAGGAAAACAAACAGCACACGATAAAAATCCAGGAAGCAAGCAAACAAACAACACACGCTAAAAATCTAGGAAGCAAGCAAACAAACAAAGCCTTCTCACAATGAACTCACTAGTTGGTGATGAAATCCAATGTCGCGGGAACAATGTAAGAAGGGGATGAGATAGAGCAGGTGGAAAAGTTATGTTGATGACCTACTTAATGGACTTACACCTTGGTGCAAGCTCCCACACATAATCGTGGGTATACCCTCCAAGGAGACCGAGTGATTTTGGCCAACGTCGATTCCAGGTATCGTGAAGACTTGCCCCTCCACAGTCACCTCGTGTAAAGAACCTAGAGAGATAGGCCACTAGGGTTACCAATTAATACAATGATTCCTGGGGAAACAGTCGACAGTCCGATCCATGCGCAAGGGCAGGGTATCTAGCCCGAAATCAACTTGAAAGGCTTCCACTCATCATTGTGGGTATACCTCTCAAGCGACCTCCATAATACGCGCAACCTCTACACCAAGACCAACAAAGCAGGGTGAGTAACTCTGCCAGTCTCAATGTGACCTCGTGATTGACCCTTTTGTTAGAAGGGCTTCCCAGGACAAAAATGTAATAAGTGGATTTAACCGCTCCCTAACTCAAGATTCTATGTTTGTTTGCAGATTTGGAAAGTTACCTTTCTCACCTATTCCAAAGCCCTACAACTAATCTAATGTAGGTTTGCTACCAGAAAATATAAAAATGTCTAATCAATTTTTATAAGCACTTTATTTTATGGTTGTTGTTACTCAAAAGGAAGATGGTGTTGACAATATGGTGTTTTGACCGACTCGAAAATTATGCAAAGATATGAAGATGCAATCTTTTCATTTCGATGAAAGCTATGGTACGAGAAGGAGAAAACATTTATCTTTCCCATATGCACAATGTCCCAAAATATATTAAACTCATCAATATCAAGATTCTCAATAAATGAGAAAAAAGGTACTGAACACAAATGCATGATTCATGGCCCCCCCATGCCAAGAATCATGCCAAGAATCATGCAATTTCGCTACTTCAAATGCAAGGATGCCCCCAATCTAATATAAAGTAAGAAATTAAATCTTTTTTTTTCAAAAATTTCACTAAAAGAAATAATGAACTTTCTTAAAACAAAGAAACCCAAACTAAATGTTTTCTTTTAAAGCGAACTATTCAGAAGAAATCTGAGCTTTCCCTAAACAATTCTAAAGAAAACACATGCTTTGTAATTGAAAGACACTCAAAGAAAGAGACTAATCCTTCAAAACCAAACAAAGTAAAGATGGATAAAAGCAACTCAAAGAATGTCAAGAAGACTGTAAACAGATCAATATAGGCTCCAAAATTTCAATCCAGCTGATCAAAGCAAAACTGGGTCATCAAAAGATGACAAGACTCAATCCAAAAAGTTTACAAACAAGTTCACAGCCTAGTAGTATATTACAGTGTGAGAACTAGGTATTCTCGCAGGCTAGACATTGGTAGGGTGCGAGAAGTTCGCACTGAACCTAACAGCAGGATGCAAACATCAATGATTCTCGCAGTCCATAGACAAGTACAGTGCAAGAATGTCTGTAATCAAAGAAAATTTTGAAAAAGGACAGAGAATCTAAGTGAACTTCTAGATCCAGAGAGTCTAGATGGATGTCCCACAGAATCAGAAACAAGAAAACAAGCAATCAAAGCAAGGGAAACTATACTAACTAGGAAACAATTTGTTCCCCAGTGGAGTCGCCAATTTTGTTATCGGACTAATCAGTAGGTGCGAACACTAACAGATCTCCCTAGATCCACCTGGATCTAGAACAATACAGGACAGAACATGACGCTTTCCTTAAGTTTTTAAATATTTAATTTACTAACTAAAGAGGGTTGAGTGACATACCGTTTAAATGTCACTTCCTTTCATCATCGCCAGCCTAGCTCTGTTCCAACGCTCATACAATGATGATCCTGCAAAAGAAAACAACCAACAAAAGTGATAGCAATAGCATAAACTCAATATAAACCTATGTATGTGATCAAGGAATCATACAATAAAACACAACAAGCTTTATAGGAAAGAATCATATTACTGTATCATATTAAATGTGAAAGAGAGATTACAACCATGGCCTTGATGTCGTAAGGTCCCTTCCAACTGTCCTTTGTTCCCCACACACTTCCACTCCAAGAATTCTGAGAGCATAGATCTGATAATATTCACAATCTATCTTGACAAAGGCAAATCTCAAAGCCACTCCAACCAAGCTAATAATTCCAAGCCAACCAAAGCTAACCTCAAGAACAAGCTATGCTCAAGAACCCCTTATCCATGAGAGCTCCTCTCCTTTTATAAGTTTGAAGAGGATAAGGTGAGGAGGTTAGGATGATCCCACTAAATCATTAAAGAGAGTAAGATCCAAACCATTCGGATGCCACCTCACCATGGAAGTTTCTCCTTCTAGAAGATTCGAGAAAACGCTCGTTTTTCCCACATGTAAGCATTCTCACACCCTGCCTATAGAGTAGCCTGCGAACTGTTCACAACCTAGCTATGATGCATCCTGCGAGAATCAGGCATTCTCGCACCCTAATACATAGGTAGCCTGCGAACTTCCTTTTTTATTAGGTTTTTACATAGGAAAATGCCACTTCTTTTCTCAGGAAAAGTTCTTCTCCCTTCTTTCTTCAGGAACTCAGGCCACTGACCCCTCTGAAGGCAACAGATAGGTTTACATCATTAACGGTCATAGGGATGATGAAAATAATGTGTAACACACCCATCTATTGGGTTGATATTTGCACCTTGCTAAAGATCTTACAATACATAAGGCTCTTGAACTCAACACTTCTTTCTCACTCGATATTACTCACTCAATCACACAACACCAACAATAGTAACAACAACAATCATAACACCAACAACAACCCAACCCAGGTCCTCTTGACCTTTATTTATTCATTACAATCACCCACTGTCATCCTTAGGATGAAACCTAGGTGTCAAAACCCTATGTGTCTAAAACCCTAGGTCAACTTGACCCGTGTTTTCAGGGATTCACCAGCCTGTCTTTCCTTGCTTCTCACGCGGTGCTCCAAAGCATCAAACAGTAGCTTTTTCCTCTTGTAGAGTTTTCCATGATCCTTCTTTCTTGCTAATATGTCATCCTCGATCTCCTCGTCCAACGACTTGCTTTATCTTACTTCGCTCCACCTTTTCTTCTCTTTTGCTCACTTCGACCCAGTAACAGTCATTCTATCTTCCGTGTAGTTTGAATTTTTCCTTTTCTTCCTTGTTCTTCACTAAATTTCATGACCAAGGGCCAACACTAAGGAAATTACATCAGTTTTTCACAACCTTAATCGGTATGGTGTTAATTCAACAAAATCATTGAAGTAATTGTTACTCTATGAAAAAGGATGTGCTTAACACTTTGGTACATTCATCATTTTCTCGGTCTTAATATATGTTTTCAATCATTGGGGAAAGTAATGGTGTGATTCAAATATGACATACACCTCAAATAATAGAGCATCAGGTTTCAATTTCCCTCTTACATTTCAACCTCAAATGATATCTAATATCGGGGATATTGATAAATCAAATAGATTTTGAACACACTTCCCTAGGGAAGAACAAGCGATCGTTACAACTATAGTCATTTTCCTCCCAAAAGGAGAGATCCCATCATACAAACCAACACTCAAGCTCAAATTTACTCTGTCTCCCAACAACTGGAACATGTAACACTCATGGTTTGATCTCACACATCCAAAAAAAAAATTATCGTCGTTTTTAGATTACTATGGTGAGGATTTTCATAAAGGTTTTCTAGAGTTTGATCATGGAAGGACAAGAAGGACAAGATTTGAGGAAGGCACACATATTCAGAGGATTTTAATTGATCATGCCAAATTGGAACTATGGTTAATTGAACATGTCATGTTGTAACATCAATTCTAGATCTTGAAGAAGTGGAGAAGAAATTAATATATCACAATGCAAAAGAGGATAAATCTGGTAGACAACGAATTGGAGCTCTTACCAATCCTTACCCCTAAAGGATAAGGCTGCAAAATTGAACTAGAAGTATTCATAAAATCTATATGAAGAGTGCAATTCTCAATTAATGCTAACATTGAAGCCAATATGAATGAAATAACACATATATTAACTTTCACACGGATTAGTATTTTCAAGAGGCTCCAAATTGATTGTTGGTTGGAATGCATGATCCTTATTAAAGTTGTTGGAAACACTCACATCCAATATCTCTTTTTTAGTTTACTCTCTTTTCCAACCACATCTCTTTGATCATCATTTGTACAAGGTTTAATTTTCCATTTGCAACAAGGTATTGGACTGAGTTCATATTTTAACGTTGAATACGTCTCTTCGCTTGCCTCCCTCATCATCTCGTCCCTTAAAGGTAGTTTATTTTTCAATTTTTGTTTATCTTATGATCCATGATTATATTTTATGACATACAAACCTCTCACCTCCATTTTTATTTTCAAAAGCAACACCTTCACATTGGAAACAAGATTGAATTAGCTTGCATCTCTTTCCGAGCTCATGAAAAGAATTATTGATCTTTGTTTGAACATGGATCAGAACTATCTGGGAATGTTCTGATAGTAGTTAAACATGACCAAACATATTTTTTAATCAACAATCATCCTTGCATATTGGTTGGTGAGTAGATCTTATATAACAAGGGAACCATCCACACATTGAGTATCTTCTCGCATGAAGGGTTAAGTGCCAAAGGCTAAAGGATGAAAACCAAAAGGTATATCTTTATGTATCCAGGTGCAAAAAACATTCAAATGAATCTCAATAGTTGGCATTCATCCCCTATTAGCATAAAAGGTCACCACTTTCTCCATCCACCGAATTCTAACTTCTAAGCATGCACTAAATAAATCGAGAAGGAAAGAAAAGATAGATTAGACTAGGGGACATGCATATATCTCCACCAGGGCTATGGACGCTCACTGGTTAGTGGAGAAAGGGCTATGACACCATGGTGTCTACATCGGGTCTATAGAAACTCGTGATAAGTGGAGCAACACTTATGAGATATCTATATGCACACCTGGTGAAAAATATTTATTTATCCCAAATATATAGTAGCCCCATGATGAAGATGCCAACCTCTATTGTCGACGCAGTTTAAGGAAATAAATTTCATCATAACTTGTCCTCTATTTACAACATATGAGCTCCATTATCTAGCATTCAGGCATCACCAGTGATCCCACCATGATGGAATATTTTAGGTAATTGTTACATAATATTTCCATAATTTCTTATCTTAAAAGTAAGTTATGGCCCTCTACATTTTTTGCTTATCAGTTTAGAAAGACTAGCAAAGATTTTGGCTTCACCCAATGTATCGCGATTTTTTGTCTTCACACAACAACCTCCAAATTTTCTTGTCTTAGCATCCCTTTAATACAAGAAATTGGGCCCCCCTCCAATTTTTCCAACTGGAACCCCCACCCCCTCTTTCTCACATGAATGGATGCACCCAAGTTTTCTTCCTGCTATCCTCACCGTATCATTTGTAGTTTCTCTTCAGATCACTTCAACCATTCGATCCACACTTCAATGAGTTCCCTCTTCGTATGTATATACATAGCATACCAACGATTACATCCTTCTTCCACCTTGCATTGGTGAGCCATTTCTTTCTTCACCTATTCATAGGTTACCATCCTTCGAGCTTGACTAATGTGCTGATGTGGTTTCTCTAAGCCTCACTACAAACATTCTTATCATCGGTGAAGTGTGTGTGATCAACGTTGATACATCGGTGATGTTCACACGATTATCATTTCCACATGCACACCTTTTTGTAATATTCTTGACCCAAATTATTAATTCTTCCTATGTGAAAATGATATTAAACCCTTACAATAATTTTCTCAATGAGGAATATTATCAAACACATGGAAAGCAGACATAAATAGAGTAGAATAATATGGCATCTTATTATGAATGGGAACAACAATACAAATATATTTAATGGCTATAAAAACAACTGTAGAATAAGACTAGGAATATAAGCTATTGGTTTCTAGGAAGCTACACAATCTACTACAAAACACACAAGGAAACTTGGTATGATGCCAACATAGAAAATGAGTCTCTCCATGCCTCACACTTGTATGCTCCAGTATACTTCAATATCTTTAGAAAACACCACAAGACAAAGACTCCAAATGAACTCTCCTTTGTCTATCTAGGGTGGGTATTGCACCATCGAAACTAAACCTGCACTGGAAGGGTTTTCCCCAAAACCCTAACAAAAACGTTGGCTACAAAATCACTCAATACATATCAAATCATAATTCCCAAAGAGGTAGTCTCCCCTTCTATTTATTCTTCTTTTATGATTCTTCTAGATCTTCCTTCTTGACCAAATCAAACCCTCACTTGATTAAAATATAATTATTTATTTTATTTAATATCTCTTTAAGGTTTGATACTTTTACTCCCCTTTTTGTTTGTTGACTATAGCCTATGAGATTCGTTTGGGCTAATGACTCATCAACTGGATGGGGACATTACAATCCTCCCTTCCTGAAATTTCTTGTCCTCACGTAATTATAGATCAGGGTGCTGTAAAATTTGTTCACCTTCCCATGTAACATATTTTGTAGGAAACCCCTTCCAGATGACTAGGTACTATCGAATAACTATACTTCTCAGTCTCTTTTCGCGTACATCCAAAATCCTTTCAGTTGCCAAAACCAATTATCCTTCCTCAACTAGTGGAAGAATATCTATCGAAGTGGTGACTTGTTGGCCCAATTCCTTTTTTAGGTATGACACGTGGAATATGTTGTGGATTCTTCTTCCCTCTAGTAGCTCCAACTCATATGCCACCTCTCCAACTCTCCTGATCACTATGTAGGGTTTGTAAAAATGAGGTTTCAACTTATCTGTACCACTCTTATTCAGTGAAGACTTTCGGTAAGGTTGTAGCCTAAGAAAGAATAGGTCCTTGACCTAAAACCTGCACTCCACCTGATTCCTATCTGCATACACCTTTTGTTAGTTCTGAGAAACCTATAAATTCTCCTTTAGGATCCTGAAGATGTCCTGACTTTCCTGGAACTAGTCTTTGGCCTTGGGATCCTTTCTATCTCAAAATTTCAAATCTACAAATGATGGGGAATCATGTCCATACAACTCCCTGAATGGAATCATCTCAATGGACATGTGATGAGTGGTGTTGTAACAGTGCTCCCCAAGATGAAACCAATTTAGTCATGTTCATTGTTGTCTTGACACATAGTTCCTCAGGTACCCTTCTACCCATTTTTTCACTATCTCAATATGTCTATGTGGCTAGGGGTGATAGCTAGTAATTGGTGTTAACTCCGTCCTAGATAACCTGAATAGATCCTGCCAAAATGCACTAAGAAACCTTCTATCCCAGTCACTAACTATGTTACTTGGAAGACCATGGAATCTAAACACTTCTCTGAAGAAGAGATCGGCCACCTAAGATGCGTTGTATTATGAAGGAATGGAAAAAAAGTTTGCATATTTGGTCAACTTGTCTACCACCTCATAAATACAATCCTTGCCATGGAATTTTGGTAACCCTATAATGAAATCCATGGAAATGCTATCCCAATTCCTCGTTGGAATAGGTTGTGGCTGAAGTAAACCTATTGGGTGTGTCATTTCTTACTTGTTATGCACTCCCTCACGTACCATAGTACATCATCCTTGAGACCCTTCCATGAGAATCTCTCTCACCTATTGTTGGATGCTTGGGCTGACCCAGGTTTTGATATCAATAGGTTTCCAACAAAACCCTCAAAACTATCGACCCTCCTAGTAAACTAGAAGGAAACGTTGTGCACAGAGTGCACAATGTAGTCTCACCCAAGATAGATTTATGGGGGACTACAATAATAAGGTGTTTTCAGTCTAGGAAGGTATCGAGACTGTATTTTTATCCTTTTCCCCATGTATCAACAATATAATTTATTCCCCTAAACTAGTATTCATTCATTCATCTAACTATGCATGCATGTTGTGATTATCGAAGTCAGCCATTCATTCTGTAATTGATAAATAACATAACAGTAACCAATCATTCATGACACATAACACAGTATATTTACCGTGGTTCACCCCCCTGGGGATACGTCCACATATATCTATATCTTCTACTCTTTTATTCATTCTTCTACAAAATTTGCATTAGGCATATTACATTCTTCAGTATTACAATAAAAAAGGAGGGTAAGTACCCTCGATGAGGCGGACTAGATCACACTAGGCTCCACAACCTGTTACCTAACCCTCAAAAGCTAGAGTATTCCAATCAACTATATATCCTTTACAAACTTACCACATAACAATGAAATACTCAAAAATTGACCACAACAACAACAACCAACCAACCTTTGTTAAGTTTTGAGCTATTATTAGGTTTCATTTCAATTTACTAGATAACAATAGCATAGGTAGGATCACTAAGAGAAACACAATCAAAAGATACACAAAATTTATCCTGGGAAACCCTGATGGGGGGGAAAACCTAGCAAAACTTCCTTAATATAGATAGCCAATACAATGCCAAGACAATAAACCAAAACACTAGAGAATATCCAACACTGAGCAATGTGCCTCTCTCTTCCTTCTTCTCCCAACTACAACTACCAAAATTGTGCACTGGATGAGCGAATGAGTGAGTGAGATAATGAGGCATTGGTTTCCTTTATTTATACAAACTGACAGGTGCTATAAAGGTGTCTCTTCATTGGGCAGGGCTGACTTGTATTCTTAGTGGTTAAAACCACTTTAATTAGCTTGGGGGTCGACTTCTCAATTTGCATATTATATTTAGGGTTTGAACAATCCACGAAAGAGGATTTGGTCAATTACAATGCCCAACATGATCAATCTAGAAAAGGAGATTGATCTATTGAATAATAACTCAATAATAAATAGAAAACTCTTTGCAGTTACAATATTTCAACACTCCCCCTTAACAGGAAGGGTATTCTACAACATCATCAGGAGAGAGAGAGTGCAACAACATCAACAACATCTGGAATACTGATTGGCATATCTATAAATCATCAGAATATTTTCTCATCATCATTGTTCACAACATGGAGATGGAGTAGCATCATCATCCTCATTAGCATGAGGCTAGAGTATCATCATCAACATCTTCAGTGAGAAGTTGAAGTGGCATCATCGTCATCATCTTCAACAAGAAGCTGAAGTGGCATCATCATTATAAGCATCAACATGGATTAGTATAACACTAATACATCATCATCATCAATAAAGTGTGAGGATGATACAACATCAAGAACAACATCATCACAACACGAAGGTTGGATCATCAACAACATCAACATTAAGCTGGAAATCTTCAGCACGAAGCTAGAATCTCATCAACATTAGCACTAAGCTGGAAATATTCCACACGAAGCTAACATATCAACAACAACAACAAAAAGATAGAAATATTCAAAATTAGGCTAGCATCACAACAACATCAACACAAAGCTAGAAATCTTTATCACTAGGCTGGCATCACAACAACATCAACACGAAGCTGGAAATATTCAGCACTAGGTGCTCACATCACAACAACATCAACACGAAGCTGGAAATATTCAGCACTAGGTGCTCGCATCACAACAACATCAACACGAAGCTGGAAATATTCAGCACTAGGCTGGAATCAACACTACTCCCCCTTTCGAGGGAGGTCCTTTCAGATGACACCAATCTTGTCTTGAAAGTTCTTAAACGTTACACAAGATAGAGGCTTCGTAGCCAAGACAATGCCAAGACAATAAACCAAAACACTAGAGAATATCCAACAATGAGCAATGCACCACTCTTTTCCTTATTCTCCCAACTGCAACTACCAAACTTGCTCACCGGATGAGTGAATGAGTGAGTGAGATAATGAGTTGTTGGTTTCCTTTATTTATACAAACTGGCAGGTGCTAGAAAGGTGTTTCTTCATTGGGAAGGGCCGACTTGTCTTCTTAGGGGTTAAAACCACTTTAATTAGCCTAGGGGTCGACTTCTGAATTTGCATATTACATTTAGGGTTTGACCAATCCAAAAAAGGGTATTTGGTCAATTACAATGCCCGACAAGATCAATACAAAAAAGGTGATTGATCTAATGAATAATAACTCAATAATAAATAGAATACTCCTTGCAATTACAATATTTCAACAACCTCAACAACAACAACAACAACAACAACCTCTGCTTAGACCTCCTAGGTCTTTATTTATACTATTGTATTGGCTTATAACCATTACATTCATGTCCAAAACCATAAACCTAACATGGCTAGGTTTGTTTTCATGTGCACCACGCTGATTTTCCTCCTTCTTCTATATGCTTCTTTTCCTTCTTTTTCTGCATGCTTCTTTTCCGCCACCTATGGCCTGCACTCCAAAAATAGACCTTTCTCTCCAAAAATAGGCTTATTCCCAAAATAGACTTTCGTCTCCCAAGATAGGCCTATTATTATGAAATTTTTACTTTTCCCAAAGGGAAAGACTAAGGGAGGCAAATTGGAGTAACAAGACGTTATCGTATCACTGTCACCTCAATAAGATACATCTTTCTATTTAGGGTTGATGGCCTAGGGGAGACATCCCTAATGACTTGGGGGTTTGATAAGGAAAAGGTTAAAGTGTCTATAAAAGTATCCCCTATAACAAGTCACACTGATAAGAAAGTCCCAAGGTTTTAACCAATGAAGTAATGAAGTGCTTAGATGTAACTGCCCGGAAAAAAGCAACAAGAGAACAATATCTTTTGCAAGTACAATTTGATGTTAGTACTTCATAAAACCATGGAATATCAATAAAATCAATATTTGATATATGATGAAGCAATCATAATCTTATAACAACAATGTTTATAAGATAATAGCTTCACAATAAGTTCCTTAAATAAGATTCACACTGACCAAAAATAATAACTCAATGATAGTAATGTACAAGCATTTGTCAGAAGCTAATTAGGTAGTGTATAAATAAACTTTATAATTTATTTTAAGTTATTTTATTGCTGAAATAGATGGTTGTAGCTTACTTTTGTAACAACAACAAGTAGGTTAGCTAATTAGTCTACTCTAGGATTAGGAGAAGTTAATAGATAGCTTGAGATAAAAGTTTTGAGAGTTGTTTTCATCAATCAATCAAGTGCAAGGCTTAGATCAGTTCTTTTAGGGTTAATGGAGTCACTTTTAGTAACGAAAATCTTGAAGGAACAAATGATAATATGAGGTCTAGAGACAAGAAGGTTAGTGATTGAAGTCTTGGTAACCCAAGGCTTCAATCATTAAACCCTAGGGGGAAAATGACCACTAGGAAGTAGGTAATCCTAGGCCCTAGCAGTTTTCCTCCTTCTTTAGCTCAAGGATGAAGTAGATGACGGCCTAATGAGGAAAATGATGCTAGGGTATTGCAATGGAAATTCCCTTAGCACAAATCTTTAAGAAAGTATGGTTTCTACCACAAATCTAGTAGGTGAAAATTTGTTAAGGCAAGAACAATAACATGTGCTTTAACCTCCAAGGGTTTTAAGCTAGCAATTTCATAATCTTGGAAGAAATGCAAGATAAATACACCATAACCATTAAAAATGAAGAATAATTGCAGAAATTTACTTACATTCACCAAGAATCATCTAGCAATATGGCTTAGTTGAATACTTCCACCAAGAAAGATGCTAAAATACACCAAGACTAGCCTCCTTGAAGAAGTGGGCACCAAATTTCAGCCAATAAACCCTAAGTAGGGTGAAAATTTCAGATGTCACTAAGTGTGAGATGAAAGATGATGAATAATACAAGGGAAAAAAACCTTATTTATACAGTTACAATGACCTTTAATTTACAAATTAGGTCAAAAAGGTCGACATGGCCAGTTTACATGTAATATCTAGTTTTTACATAAAAATGACGTATTAAACCCTAAATTAAGAACAAAAGGTGATTTCATGCCATTATATGGTGACATTAGGCCTTTCAGGTGAAAAGTTGGCTTCCAGGAGAAAAATGTTAGGCCTCCTAAGGCCTTTGGATCAAGCCACATGTGCCACTTGGAACACAACTGCCTCCAAAGTGTCCATCAAATGATGGGTGACGTCAAGGGTCACACAGGTGATGTCATGGGCCTTCCAAGCAAAACATCATAGTGGGAGGGAAAGACCCACCTGGGTCCAGGCCTACCAAGTTGTCTCTGGTGGAATTCCCTCCTCTCTCTCCGATGCAAGCCTATGATATGTGTCTGTGATCAGGGGATCAAATTTGCTCAATTTTCAAAGTGCTCAGATTGAGACGAAAACAGTGCCATTGCGTCCGCCTCGTTTTCTTGATTCCGACGGTATATTTATTTTCGCGAATGGAGTCCGTATGGAGGAGATATCGCGATTTGACCGCCAAGTCAAACAGGTCAAAATTGGATGCTGACTGTACTTGTCCGTACAGTCCGTATGGCCACGTGGAGGGTCGTACCTTTTGCTGACGTGGTAGAGGGATGACGTGGCGATTGTTGGTTGGATGTTTGTGGACGAATACAGTGTCGACACGTGTCACTGGCAGCAAATAATGTGTGGACACGTGGCCCAATCCTTGGGCGCCACGTGTCACTATGTTACTGGTTTAATGGTTGTGTAAAAGTTGTATGGAGAGTCCGCGGGGTTCGACCCCGGGACCTCTCCCTTTACCCATGACTTCGTCCGACCGCCCGACCATTGGGCCACAACATGTTCCTTGTAAGCTATATGTATTGGCATATATTTATGGTTGTGGTTTGTATTAAATGGAAAGGGGGGTGGGTCGGGGCTTAGCCCCGACCCATAAATTATACGATG
>ML806528.1:158283-180189 GCA_009831015.1 Picea engelmannii | reverse complement strand
AAATATTAATGATAAATTAAAATATCATTTTTATATTATTTAATTGAGGGGAGAAAATGTAAAAATGGTATAAAGGAGAATTAGGAGCTCATTCTCTCATTATGCATGATCATTTATCAAATTTGGATTTTGGAGAGCTCTTGTAGCTTTTGTGGCTTTGGGACCTAAAACCCTTGAGCATATTGGGTTCGGTGGTGAAACTAATCCACCCTAGTCAATTAGAGGGAGAGATCACATATAAATCTCATTGGATTCATACTGGAAGAAGAGATCTACATGATTTTGACAAATTGTGTGGCATATTCAGGGTTTGTAGGATCTTTGTGAAGGTCATATTGTCTATTTGCAGTTGCAAGAAGCACACGAAGAGATCGTACCATTGTTTGCAGGTTGTGGGCATTAGAGGGGGGTCATTGATGTTCATGAGATTGCTAAAGGAGGTCGAACCCCATTTGTAGATGTTGTGGAGGACTGAAAGGGTTTGTACCCTTGTTTATTGATCATGAGGTCTCAAGAAAATGGGCCATTTCAAAGGGATCAGGTTGTTGTTACTCTCATCCACCCTGCTCATCAAATCATGCCCCAAAATCAATGTTCTTGTTGAATAGAAGGGATGTTTCAGTGCATTGGTCACTGCACTTGTTGGATGATTCGTGGAGTCTAGAAGGGGGTCTATTACAACACATTATTAATACCCATTAACTACAGTCCTAGCTGCCATTATTCCTAGCAGATTGAACCAATTAGAAAAGGGGTCATCCCACAGTGATTATTTGCAGCTGTCAGTTACCCGAAAAATGACATTTTATAGCATCTCATGGTGTCTATAAAAGACTATCCTAGCATATTTATTGTTTCTCAAATGTGTACTCTTACAGGTAAAATATAAGGGTAAATAATTGTAATTTTATTGCTAAGTTTATGTATGTTGTTACTGTCTTGGAATGAGGGTAATATTACTTGCATTACATGTAATTATTGTCATTTTGTGATTGAATACAATAAGCCCTTTTTGTGTGACAACTATATGATGGATTTGTTGTGAGTATGAAAAGGGTCTGAAATTTTATTACACCAAATATATAACAACAGTAAGAAAGGGTGTGGCAAAGGTTATTGGAACTATTGTCAAATTGTTTGACAAAAGTCATGAACTAAAGAAACACTAAAACATATCAGTAGTGAAACTATTCGATGAAAGTATTGTGCCAAATAAACATAAAAATTAGCAACAGTTCAAGAGGGGATATTACAATGGTATCAGAGTTGTACATCCTGCTAGCTTGTGGGGGAATCAATGGAAATACAATTTCATATTTTTTTTCAATAAGTGACCAACACTTAAACCTCTCATTTTCAACAGTGGTAACTTGGTATCAAGGCTTGCATTCATGGCTTAAGAAGATGAAGAAAAATCAAGAACTCATGGCAAAACTTTTGTAGGTCTTTCTAAGATATCAGAATAATCTAACAACATTGTTAGAACATCCTGAGTTGTTGACTCACTTATCGGTTGGGAAGAAGTGGGGTTCAAATATGAAGTGGTTGGTAACATGAATACCTCACCTCATAAGGAAAGTTTGACAGAACCCCAATACGACTTCTTGGAAGTGCATGCACCTATTCATGTTGAGGATGTGTGCAATGAGGTTGAAAAAACAACAACCTCTAATACACCATTAGAGATATCCTATGAGGCTGATAACACCAGTGCATATGATAGTCATGTTGATGGCACATATGATGAAGTTTTCCAATCAACTAATGATGACGATTCAACATATTATCCTAGATATGATGAATATGATAATTCGGTTGTGTTAGCAATTAATCATGATGAATATTTGGTGTTGGATAAATTTCATGTGAATGTTGATCTAATTTCTAAGGATTTATGCATGAAGAAAGACAAGGAGGAAGCTAATTTTGGGAGGTGTGATTTTGAATACAAATCATAAAACTTGAATGAAGATGATAGATCCCATGATACCCATAATTTGGCAGAACAATTGAAGGTAAGTGAAGACATGATTATTTCAGCCATAAAACATCTTGTTGATACTCATAAGTTGATGGAAAATTGTTGTTGGAAGGAAGAGCCTCTAGGGACATTAAGAATTTTGAAGGATAAATTTTCATTGCATATTTATACGCACTCAGAGAAGCATTGGTAGTAATGAAGTCTAATTACCTACACCTACTTTCATATAGAGATCATCTTCTCATGCTTGATGAGATTTATTTTGATGCGCTAAAAGCAAAAGAATAGGAAGTCGATAATCTTACCCATGAGCTTAATGTTACCAAGGATTCTTTGAAGAGCACTCAAGTGGCCCTCCAAGAATCAAAAATCCAGATGGATGAGCTTTGCAGGGAGTTGAGTTTGGCAAATTCTTCATCATTCACAACAGAAACTCAATCATATATGACAACCATAACACATGAGAATGTTAGTGGTACTCATGATTGGAGGGAAGAGCATCTTGTGATGGTCAAGCACGAGGAGCATTCATATTTGCATGGACTTGAAGAGAGGTATGAATAATAAATTTATGATTATACACATAGTTTTCATCATGGGATCATGAGCCACCTCTTTTGGAGATCCCATAGTTATTATTATATATACAAATTTATTAGATAGATAACTTAATAGTAAAATTGAATCTTAGTTTTTATCATATATACAAATTTATTAGATGTTAGATGAATAACTTAATAGTAAAATTGAATCCTAATCACAATCAGAGTAAAAAGTAAAAAATGATATTAAATGGAAATCAAGTAACTATTTAGAAACGAAAAAAGGTCACTCACGTTTGCTCGGACAAAAGGTTACGAAGTCAAAATTACAACGAAGTCCTCCCCTCTCTATCACGAGGATACACACCAATACATAGTTAACTTAATAGTAAAATTGAATCCTAATCACAATCACATTAAAAAGTAAAAAATGATATTAAATGGAAATCAAGTAACTATTTAGAAACGAAAAAGGGTCACTCACGTTTGCTCGGACAAAAGGTTACGAAGTCAAATTACAACGAAGTCCTCCCCTCTCTCTAACGAGGATACACACCAATACATACTTAAAATTTAAGATTTCATTTTCTTGGTTGTTATTTGTTATTTTCTATATATAAAGATATTTTGTTTTTTAAGGTTTTTGAGGTGAGGGTTATGATTGTTATGTTAATGTTCATTAAGATCAATTTTGATTTAAGAAAAAAAAGTAAAGAATTATTTAGTTTGTTTTATAATTTTATTTTTATGTTAAAAATGATTGAAGAAAATCTTTCCTAAGTCTTTATAGTTTTGATGTCTTAAAAGGTTATGAATGTTGATATTGTAACAAATATTTTGAAATTGAGATTTAATGTGAGATACTAGGGTCATTTTAATAGTAAAGTCTACGAAGGTATACATACCCTACCCCCTCTGGATTTGAACTTGTGATCTCTTAGGAGGAAACACATGTTCTTAACTATTAGGCCCACTCAAATTGTATATATAATAATTTATTTTTAAAATCACGATCAACACCAAATTTGTGTATGAGACTCCTCTCCATCGATTTGACTAATATTACACTATCAATTTTAATTATTATATATATATATATATATATATATATATATATATATATATATATATATATATATATATATATATATATATATATATATATTATCTTAAATTTGAATTTATGAATTATATATAAAAGAATGCATGATACACACTCAAAAGTGTTGTTTTTAACAAGTCAAGCATAATTCATGGAATCATGGTCATATTAAGTGTTAATGCTTTACACAAATAGTTATGTGTACACTATTTTTAAGCTTTCCCTATTTATGTGTAAGTAGGTAAATTAAATTTTTTTTAATAAAGAGAGATTACCTATGCCAATTAGTAAAGTTGTTATTCTCACATCATAAAGAATGCCAATTAGTAAAGTTGTTATTCTCACATCATAAAGATGTAAGATGGGTTTTCTTATATGGTGTGTGGATGAATGAGTGTTGGTATAAACATGATAATAGGCTAAATGCCGAGTGCAGCTCAAGGAGAGTAACGCACCTTGATGGCTTACTCTAGAGTTGTTCCTATGGCTTCACCTCCCTGAAGAATGAGGGTGAAGAGGGCGGTTATAAAAAAGCTAGGGTTGGTTGACCCTGCTAACCACCTAGATCTGAAGTGTGACATCGACTGGGAGCATAGGCTTAGCCTGGTCAAGGTCAACCGTAATCAATCTAGCATCTGAGGGATCTACTCAACCTATGTGGTGTGTGGATGAATGAGTGTTGGTATAAACATGATAATAGACAATGATATACCTTCTCTTTAGCATTTTGAATAATTTTCATAATTTTAATTTTTTTTGGTTTATTTTTATGTTTTTTCTCCATTTTAAAATGGATATTTGTATAAATTAATATAAAATTAACTTATAATTGTTTTTTAAGTAAATTAAATTAAATGTAAAGGTAATCAAACATTTGAATAAAAAAAAGAGTGAAAACAATTCACTATACAATGTGAATTAATGTTAGTTATAAATTGCTAAGACCTTATTAGTCTCTGTTGAAGGTGTAGAGGGATTATAGCGATCGATAAATTGTTGACTTCATATTAGTTTGTCATTTGACCACAAATATTTGTATAATATCTATTGTTGGAACTATGGAACTAAAAACATTGACTTTTATATAATAAAAAAAATCATATATGTTGTGATCTGATTGGATATAAGATTGGAGGTCTTATTTCCAGCTTCGCTATTCCTAATGTTTGATATGTTAGCATATCCAAAGTTTTTTGACCATATACAATATTTCCGAGTTGTTTTTTTTTTCTTGAAATGTTTCGATATCCAAAGTTTTGAAGATAGATAGTCAGTTTTTTATAAGTTGACTTCATATTAGTTTGTCCTTTGAATATATATTTTTATTTTATTTTACATAGGCTCTACTATTCGAACTATTGTTACTAATATTTTTTTATTATTGTTATAAAATAATAAAATAAATGTTTTTTTGCATGTAAGAGATATGCCACACTTCGTTCTTTCTTAAATGTTTATAGAGCAGTTCTGACAGACTTAAATGCAAACTTAAATGTTTACTTAACAGGCCTGTTACAATACATTTTCTTGCGTTATTTTTATATGCAATGTTCTCTGCAGTTAATGTCGACAATATTGTTCTTCAACGAAATTGCTGGTTCATTGGTTCATGCTTGCATCTTGCATGTTCACTGATTTCTTATTTGCCTATTGTTGTTGTTCTTGTTTGTCTGTTGGTCTTGTTGCAGTTTGCATGCTTAAGGTTCTACAACCGCGATTGGAACTGCCCTTTTGTCGTTCCCCATTAACGAGCGGGTTTGGGTGTCGTGTTTAGCTTCACTTTCTAGTTGCACTTTGCAGGTGGGAAATTTGACTACTGGGGATGCCTGAGTCGAAATCATCTTGAAGAAGATCCTTGTATGTGAGGAGAAAATACGATTTCCTTTTGTGATGCATCACCGTGGCTGTGATGGAGGTAGGTTTTGTGTCGAACATTGGCCTTCTGTCGTTCTTCGTTGATGAGCAGGTTTGGGTGTCGTGATTAGCTTCGCTTGCTATCTCCAGTTTGCAGGTGGGAAATTTGACTGATAGGGATGCCTGGGTTGAAATCCTCTTGCAGAACATCTTTGCATGTGAGAAGAAAATACGATTCCCTTTTCCTGTGCGTCGTTGTGGCTCTGATGGAGGTAGGTTTTGGGTCGAACATTGGCGATCAGGAACGAGACAAAGACAACATTACAGTCCTTCTTTTATGGTCGTAGTAATTACATACAAAGATTGAATGCAAGAGGAATTTTATGGCTCCCAGTATTGAAAAATACCAACCGAGAAAACCACACTTTTCTTAATTGCTTGCATAGAGGCAGGCCTTTGGACAATCCTGCTAGCTTTGAATTTTACTTGGCAGGCTCACAACGTGGAATATTTGGTTAACAGATGTGTTACAATACATTTTTTTCCGAGTTTTTTGATACAATCTTGTGTGTAATGAATTTCTTGGTCGGCTGGTTTGTGCCTGCTTCTTGGTTCATTGGATGTTGCTTGTTGTTGTTTGATTCAACTTTGCAGTGTTCAGGTCCTGCGGCTGCAGTTGGGCCTTTTGGTGCTTCATAACTGGGTTGTTATTTTCTGGTTGCACTTGTTTGCTTAAACTTTTCAATGTTAGGGTGCTGCATCTGCAGTTGCATCTGTTGTTACATGGTTTCACAGTTGGCTCCCCAGAAAATACTATTAAGATGGATGTAAATTACATCTCTTATGGCCTAAACTTGAGTTTGTCGGGTTCCAACTATATTTCATAGATGGAAATGTTTTTCCCATTGTTAATGTCTTTCTATGGGTTCATATTTATGAGAGTAGGGGTTGTTGTGTGAGCGATAAAGTTCTTCTCTCCCTTTCTTTTTCCTCTTGTAAGATTTCCCACTTTTTCCTTCTGTTCTTCCCATCTATTATGCATTTCTGGTTCTATGGTTTGCCACGTTTCTGTGGTCGCGGGTTCCTGGGGTGACCAGTTGAAAAATCGTCATCTTCATCTATATCTTCACATCACAAGTTTGACAAACTAACGTTCGTTTGCATATTTATCCAATTTCTTCTAGACTTGCATGTTTTTCCCTTTTGTTCTTATCCTTTGTTATGTGTTTTCTGGTTCTATACTTTGTCATGTTTCTGTGCTCGTGGGTTCCCGATAATGCGAACTAGAAAATATTCATCTCCATCTATATCTTCACATCGCGAGTTCGACCGACCACCATTCGTTTGCATACTTGGCCAATTTTATGAACGCGGTTTGCAGATAGGTACTATTGAACTTTGGTAACCCATGTTCAGGGTATGCATCTTGCACCGAAAACTTCCATGCTCTACAATTAGACCCCGGACTCCTCGAACTCGCAACCCTGCCTCTACCTACAATGACTTCGTCTGTCCAACCTACCTTTCCATACTTAGTCTAGTCTTCAAATTTTCATGGGTTCACGCGTTCCCGGGTTCAGAAAAGTTTAAAATCATTTTTCCTATCCTCTCCATCCCTACCACCTTCTGTCCTTCCCAATGCACATTAATTATGCTTTTAAAAGTGACAACCGACCAGACAGGTTCGAAAATATTGTCTTTAATAAGCGGAAAGCTCAGGGACATCTCCCATTAAAATGCATAAACAAGTGAATATTATGGGATCCTATAATTTATTTTGAGTGCATCTTGAATTTGCCAAAAATGTTGGCTATTTTAGATTTTTAAAGGTATCATCATGGTAACATTGCATTCTTGTACTACCACGCTGCCATCCACAAACGTGTCATCCACAGAGGTATTGATGCCATGTCGCCCTTTAATACTGTGCGTATGTTACAGGCTGTCATAATTGAGAATTTGCTTGGATATGGGAATGTTAATACATGTTATTAGTGACTATTCAACGTACATATTCAAAAAGATTGGCATTAATAAGAAAAAAGATCGAGGGCATCTTCCATTAAGACGAATTAAACCAAAATCTATGGAAGATTATACTATCATCCTCTAGTGTTGATTTTAAATAGTTATTCCCATTTCTCTCTATCATCAAAGAGTTGGGATTTAAGGTGCCTTCGTTGTAATGTTCTTGGTCATGGACATGCAAGACAACTTAGAGATGCCATTGAAGCCCAATTTAAAGACCAGAGAATGGTTTTATGTGACATCAATTTTGAGCGAAAAAAAACTTTGTTAGCCAACATAAACTCAGACAGGAAAAAAAAACAAGTTTCTTCTGATTAGTGTTCTCCATGTGTTCGATGCTTTGGTTGGTTGAAAATCCTTCCTAGAGATTTGTCTATTAATCTTCTTTGTTTTCTTGCTAGGAGTTGGAAGGGATTTTTAGGTCACCTGCAAAATGTTCCTTCGTTGAAGTATATAGTTTCTTCCAACAACACAAATTTTGGAAAGTGTATCAAATTTTGCAGAGCACACAATAATTTGTCTTCCGTTAGAGGAGTCACACTTACCGTTGCTTGCAAAATAGTCTATAATATTCAGAAATGGTGCCATCTATTACTTCATTCGTGAATATACTCAGAAGGAAATTATACATTTGGATCGTCGCGAGTATGGGAAACTGTATGGGTGGTTAAAACAACATCCTAAAATTACACAAGTTTCTATTTCAAAGTTTGTTGAGCTACTTCTGGGTGTGGAAACAAACTTCACAAAAAACCATATTCTTTGTCAAAGTTTGTTCGCTGTCCTCTGGATGTAGTTATAGAATCCACATACAATCACCTTTCTATCGCTACTGCACATTTTTTTTTTACTATTCCTATGTATATGATTGCATCTTGGGCAGTGTTAACCCCAAGCGTGCAAACTGCAACAAGGGGTTGGACATTAAAACAATGCCTTTTCTTTCACATGTCCATGTATCTCGGTTAAGCTATTCTGTTGCATGACTTCTTACACTTGACATTAGTATCAGTAGTGATCGAAAGTGGATTGTATGTCGAATATGTTACTGCATCCGGAGGTCGCTCAACACTCTTTGACATAGAAATTGCCTGTCTGTCAATTCTTTTACAACTTTGGCATAAAACGTTTTGTAATTTTAGAATGTTGATTCAAACACGCATATAGTTTCTCACGTTCATGGGTATCCAATTTTATACTTTTGTTCTAAGTGTATTCGAGCATGGAGTAATATTTGGCGTCACTTCCGAACATTCCATACCATTTTTTGTGGGCCGCCATGTTTGCCACACCTACGACGAGCAATATATTATGATGTGATCTGCAACATTTGATACACTTTCCAGATTTGTGCTGCTGGAAGAAGCTATGTACTTCAACAGAGATACATTTTGCATCTGCCTTGGACGTCCCTTCCAATTTACAGTAATAAAACAAAGAATTTCAACATAAAAATCTTCAGGCAGGCTTTTCAACCAAATAGATGATCGAATGCAGGGAGAATAGCAGTAAAAAACATACTTGAATTTCTTTTTTGTCTCAAATTTTGTTTCCTAACATGATTTGTTTCCCCCAAAGCTAACGCCATATAAAACCACTCCCTCGTCTTTAAATTGGGCATGAATTGCATTTCTAAGTTGTCTCTGATGTCAATGATAAGGAACATTACAAAGCACCTTAAACCCCAAGATTTCGACGCAGAGGAAAATTAACACTTAGCAAAGTATGGAATGTTCAATAACCAGCCAATGCAGGCATGCCATATATACAAAAGACAAGATATTCAAAAAGCTGGGATAGATCTAGTTGGCAACAACAATGAAGTCCATGACCCATAATTGATATTCAACTCGTTGTTTTTTACGAATCAAGCATTTCGTCGTCAAGTTGAAATCTATAAAAGACTGCCCACAAGCTCCATTATTATACATATTTTTTTTTTTGGTCGGCGGTAGGCCAAATCACAGTCATTGTAACAAATAATCTTAGTTGTATTTTATAACCCAACTTATTTGAATATACAATATTTGCGGGTTTTTTTATGGTGTTTTCCGCTCTCTGGTACTGCTTTTTATTTTTTTTGTACCTTTTTTTGTGTGTGTGTCGTTAAACATGGACGACAAGCTTTTGTTTCTACTTCCAAACACTTCGATTTAAATAAATGCTACTCTGTTCGTTGCTTGCATTTTACATGGAAGAATAATTTGTCATGGGCCATACTTATGTGGCACCTGTCCTATACTTAGAGAAAGAAATGGAAAGACCCATTCTTCTTTCATTCTTCAGGGTCCCGTAAATAGAATGAATTAATGACTATTACAAGGCAACTCAAGTGTTGACTTCATGTTCCTGTTCAATAATTTCCATATATTACAACTTCTTCTATTTGATAATATCCGTGCATATACAAAATTGTTGCATCATATATATATATAATTTTTTTTTTTTCTTTCTATTGCTTATTGGTTTCAACGAAGTTTGCAAACCAAATAACATCCTGCAAATTGGAAGATGTTTTACATTTGAACCACAAATAATATACTAATATATATTAATATGAATACTATTGGAATAAATATAAAAACTCTCTTGGCCAGTACTTAGCCAATTATCTGACCACCGACTCCTAGGTTTGCGGTATCTAACACTTATGTCCCCTGTTCCGTCATATACATCTTGCAGCCAAAGAACTTCCATGATCTACAATTTATGATTTTACTAGTGAGAAATCAGCAGGTGTTCGAAAAGATTGGCATTAATAAATGAACAATGGATTTTCTTCTGTGAGATACTTAGCCCTTTTACCCTTTTCTTCTTCCCATCTATTATCATTTTCTGGTTATATACTTAGTCACATTTCTAAGATCGTAGCCTCCAGGGTTTGTCGGGCTGACATATCTTCATCTCCATATATATCCTCACATGACGAATTTGATCGACTGTTGTTCCTTTCCATACTTAGCCAATTTTATGGCCGCAGTTGTCGGGTTGGAACTTTCAAACTCTGCTGCTTCTTGCTCCATGATATACATATTGCACTCAAAAGTTTAGTGATCTACAATTCCACTGTGGACTCCTCGTACTCACAATATGTCTCAAAGTACTTTGCGTCCTTCCTAATATACATTAATTATGGTCTTACTAGTGACAACTGAACACACTGATACAAAATAATTAGCATCCAGACCTTCGCCATATAAAAATTGACTACCGAACTCCTACATCGTCCTGTCCTCCGTGTTACACATTATGCATTCAGATGTTGTGACCAATACAATTTGACCATTGGGGTCTAGCATCTTTTGGGGAGACCTTCTGACCCTATTTTGGATCCTCGTATTGGCAGGTTCAGGAAATCTCCAATTCCTGGTCATTGTTTCGTGTTCTGCCCATCATCATACTTCTTTCCAAATATGCAACACCAAATTCTTAATACTAAAACACCATCATGGAACAACCGTAAAGATTGTCATTAATAAGAAAAAGTCTTGAGGACTAACCATCCCTACATAACTTGTCCAGAAACATGCAAAGAAGATCTTCCCAGGTAATGGAAAAGCTATTACAAATTTCAATATATTAGCAAAAACAAGTTCGAGTCAACGTTTCCCTATTCCATACTTGGACACTTTTTCGATTGCGGGTTCCCAGATTGACCGCCTCAAAATTGTGTTTCAAATCTTCCGCGACTTGCAAACAGTGCTCGGAGTTCCATGATAAATAATTTGTCCGCTGGAATGCTTCGTCACGAGCCCAACCACCCGCTGCTTTTTTTTTTCTATTGCTTATGTATTTGAACATAATTTGTGAACCGTTCCTAGATTCGCAGATTGACAAATGCTTATCTTTATCTATATCATCACACCATTGACTTGACCGAACATGGTCCCTTTCAATACTTATCCAATTATCTAACCACCGGGTCCTGGGTTTGCGGTATCCAACACTTCTGTCCCCTATTTCGTCATATACATATTTTACCCAAAGAACTTTTGTGATTTGAAATTTATTCTTTTACTAGTAATAACTCACCAGGGGTTAAAAAATATTTCCATTAATAAACGAACAATAGATGTTCTACTATGACATTCTTAGCCCTTTTCCCCTTTTCTTCTTCCCATCTATTATCCCTTTATGGTTATATACTTAGTCTCCTTTCTATGATCATGGGTTCCAGCGTTGGTGGGCTGACATATATTCATCTTCATCTATATCCTCACATGAGGAATCCGACCGACCGTTGTTCCTTTCCATACTTAGCCAATTTTATGGTCGCGGTTGCCGGGTTGGCGCTTTCGAACTCTGTTGCTTCTTGTTCCGTGATATACATATTGCACTCAAAAATTCCGTGATCTACGATTCCACCGCAGACTCCTCGAACTTGCAATCTTTACTCTACCAAGCATCACAAATGTTTCAAAGTATCTTTCCTTGCCTTCCATCTCCACTGACTTCACATCATTCCTAATATACATTAATTATGGTCTTTCTAGTGACAACTGAACACACTGGTACAAAACAATTGGCAGTTGGACATCCACCATATACAAATTGACTACCGGGCCGCTGTTCCTTTCCATACATAGCCAATTTTATGCCCGCGATTGCCGGGTTGGCTCTTTCAAACTCTGCTACTTCTTGTTCCGTGATATACATATTGCACTCAAAACTTTCGTGATCTACGATTCCACTGTGGACTCCTCGAACTCACAATCTTTAGTCTACCAAGCCTCACAAATGTTTCAAAGTATCTTTCGTTGCCTTCCATCCCTACTGACTTCGAGTCATTCCTTATATACATTAATTATGGTCTTAATAGTGACAACTGGACACACCGGTATGAACAAATTGGCACTCAGACGTCTGCCATATACAAGTTGACTGTCGGGCTCCGACATCGTCCCCTCTTCTATGTTACAGATTATTCATTCAAATGTTCTGAGCGATACAATTTGACCGTCGGGGCCTAACGTCTTCTGGGGAGACCTTGTCACCATATTTTAGATCCTCGTGTTGGCGGGTTCACGAAATCTCCAATTCCTAGACATTGTTTCCTATTCCATCCATCCCCGTACTTCTTTCCAAATATGCAATACAAAAGCTTTAATACTAAAATGCTATCATGAAACAACCATGAAGATCATCATTAATATGCAAATGTCTCGAGGTCTAAGCATCCCTACAAAACTTGTCCAGAAACATGCAAAGAAGATATTGCCAGGTAATGACAAAGCTATTTCAATATATTAGCGAAAACAAGTCCAGCCCAACATTTCCCTATTCAATACTTGGACACTTTTTGGATTGCGAGTTCCCGGATTGACGACCTTAAAATTGTGTTTCGAATCTCCCGCGACTTGCAAACAATGCCCATATTTTTGCGATATACAAATTGTCCACTGGAATGCCCCATCACGAGTCCAACCATCCGCTGTTCGTTTCAATACTTAGCCCCAGGTTGGCTGTATCTCCATAGCATTATACATGTGCTGTGTATTGAGTCTGACTTGCCCTTTCCTTGTCTCATACTTAGACATTTTTTTGATTGCAGGTTGCCGGACTGGCAGGCTCAACATTGTGTTTCCAATGATCCACGACAAAAAAATAGTACCCGCAATTTCACGATATATAATTTGTCTGCAGAAATGCATCATCATGCCCTCTTCCATGTTACATGTTCTGCGGTCAACACTCTCGAGAAATACAATTTGACCCTTTGCGAAAACAAGTCCGGCCCAACGTTTCCCTATTCAATACTTGGACACTTTTTCGATTGCGAGTTCTCGGATTGACGACCTCAAAATTGTGTTTCGAATCTCCTGCAAATTGCAAACAATGCCTAGAGTTCCGCTATATACAATTTGGTTCACTAGAATGCCCCATCATGAACCCAACCGTCCGCCACTCGTTTCAATACTTAGCCCTAGTTTGGTTGTATCTCCATGGCATTGTACATGTGCTGTGTATCGGGTTTGCCCTGCCCTTTCCCTGTTTCATACTTAGACATTTTTTCCATTGCGGGTTGTCGGATTGGCAGGCTCAGGATTGTGTTTCCAATGTTCCATGACTAACAAATAGTACATGCAATTCCGCGATATACAATTTGTCCGCATGAATGCATCATCATTCCCTCTTCCATGTTACATGTTCTGCGGTCAACACTCCTGAGAAATACAATTTGACCCTGCCCCCCCCCACTTCTGCTGGTTGTATCTTGTAGCCCTATTACGAAGCGTCGTCAACCGCTTTTGATAATTATCCATTCCTTACTTGTTTTTCCCTGTCCCCGCCACCTTCCTACTCTTTGAAAATGCAATTCGCAAGCTTTAATGCTAGCACTTCGTCATGTCATTAATGAGAAAAAGGGTCACATACAAATTGACCAACGAGATCCCATATCATCCCCTCTTCCTTGGTACACATTTTGCACTCATGGAGTTCCATGATATACAATTTGACCTCCGGGAAGTCATGTCTCCTGGATAACCATTGTCACCCTAATTCTGAATCTCGTCCGACGAATTTCCATACTTGCCCATTTCATGGAATCTCTTTGGCGGTTCCTCGGGTTAGCGGGTTCACGAAATCTCCACTTCCTAGTCACTATTCACTGTACCCGACCAAGGTTCAATGGGATATATATTACAAGTTTCAATATATTGGCGAAAACGAATCGCCCAGTTGTTTCTCTATTTCATACTTGAGCCACTTTTTTGATTGCGGGTTCCAGGATAGGTAGCTCATGTTTGCACCTCCATTGTTCCATGTCTTGCAAACATTGCCCAGAATCCCATGATATACAAATATACCTCTGGACTGTCCTATCATGTCCTCTCTGAGACATACAATTTGACCCTCGCACTCTCACCTCCAACAGTTGTCCCTTGTAACCCTATTTTGAAGCTCGCCTGACCGATTTCGATAATTAGACACTCCTTGATTGCTCTTTCCATCCTCGCGACCTTCGTACTTCTTTATTAATATGCAACTAGTAACCTTTCATGCTAACAACTCAGCATGTAGGAACCATCAAAATTTTCATTAATGAGCGAAACGATCAAGGAGATCTCCCATTTATACCCATTAAACCAATATCTACGCAGAGTTATATTGTCCCTTCCGATTGTTCATATCAAACACAGGTTGTCACGTTAGGCTATTCAAGAAATCTCCAATGCTTAATTTCTCATTTCCATATCCCCCATGTTCACACTTCTATGTATGTAATTACTAGTCTTTAATGCTAACATCGCATCATGCAACAACCGTAGAAATTGTCATTAATGAGCGAAAGACTTGAGGAAATCTCCCATTCACACGCATTGGACCAAGATTTGTGCATTGTTATATTATCCCTTCCAACTCTTCATTTCAAACATCGACTGGAGAAAACAAATGTTCTTGTAAACTGATGGCAGCAGGTCGAAAACAGTTTTGTGGAGATACAATCAATATCTTTGGACGTCAGGACCAGAACTTCCAGTGGTCCAGGGCATACTCTTACTATTCATCCCGTTCTGCCCAGAACAAAGTGATTTGGACCTCTGGAATCGCTCATGCAGGCTGTGTCCCTGAGGTTTTTAAATGTAGGGAGATGGTCTCTTGGTGCACCAAAAAATATATTTCAAGCCAAAGAATTATTCCACTTCACGAACATTATCCTGTTTCTTTGTCACCTCAGGTCTTCCACAAGATGTTAAGATTGCCGGAGCCAACATTGACCTTCAAAGGACAAGACTACAAACAGTTCCTAGAAAAACATGATAACGGGTTGGGCATCTTACCCAAGTTCCTAGAAGAACTGACATCAGTTCCTGAAGATATCACAAAGTTGCAAGTAAGTTCCTTTAGAAATCCATTCCGGGAAATTGCTTGGCTGTTTACAAGAATAACGAGATAGGAATCCTCGGCAAGCATTTCCCATATGGTTATTTATATTTTGTACTTCACACTCGAGGAACAATTCATTTTCGATTGGGGCAAGCTAATTTCCATTGATATTTGTTCCCAACTCTCACGATTGAAAGAATCAAATAAATTTTATATGTCTTCCTACTTGATTTTCACAATAGTCCATTGCTTCCTGTTTCCAAAACTGTCTCTTTCCAAGAAAATAAATTGTGAATTCGACCCAGTAACAATCTGGTACCAGGCCCTCTATAGGCATAAGGCCTCCCATTTTTGTTATGAGGTTTTTAATGTCTTTGTCTCAGTTTTCAAATTTTTGTTGTTAGGAAAGGATGATCTTCGGATGTGTGGCCAAGAAACCAAGTTTTTGAACAAGAAGGGCACACTTGATCAAAAGGAAAATCACAGTGTGCTAATGGTCTTTGGCTCCAAGGAAAATCCTACTTTCTTTCCATGCCACATCACAGACAATATGTTTTTTACAAAAATAGCAAGGAAATACAAGTAGTGGTTGCATTTTTTCGATGACAAGAAAAAAAAACAGTTCATTCCTCTTCCCTATAAAGTCGCGGACTTCGTGTACAGAAACGTCAACAACATTGACGAATTCACAAGACATTTCAAGAAATTGAACCTCGCATATGCTGAAAGGATACAAGGGTTCGACCCTAATAGGATTTTTTGAGAACATTTTCTATCAGTTGGATTTAGCATCTCTTTTATCAATAGACGCCTAGCCGAAAATAGAGATAGTGACGACAACACTCTTGCGTCTGACGATTGCGACGTAAAGACATTGCAAAGCACGACTGAGTTGTACAGACAACAAGGAAAAGTATCCAATGAGAAGAGTGGCTAGTCCCCTGCCAACCCTCCCAAGAGAACGACATCACAAAGAATCGCTTCAATGACCCATCCCAATAAGAAAGCAACCCAAAAATCTTCAAATAGAGGAGGAGATAAGAACCCTCCTCGTACAAAAATTGATAGTTCTCACAAAGTTCCCCGGACGAAGAAAAGAAAAAACATTATAGGGTAGGGGGACGAACCTGAAATTGAAAGTGAGCAGATGCAAGTTGAATTTGAAATTGAGAACATACACAAAATTGGCCCTTCCGCAGACGCCATGCACCATAGTTCTGCAATGGAAATAGCTGAGACCGATATTTTTGACGAAGATGAATCCTTCATATTTCAAAGCGCTATTTTTGACAGCCAATATAAAAATATGGTCATTGAAAAGAGAGATGTAACAAATAAGAAAGACAAATCTCATACAGAGATTAATTTTATGAAAATGTGGCCGTCCCAAATCTCCCTATTTCATTGCGTAATCGGTGATTCTCTTGATGATTCCATTGGAGGAATTGAAGCGGAGAATGCTAGACTGAATGACCGCATCAAGGAATTTGAGGAGGCTTTCATTGCTACCCCCGAGTTTACCAGTCCTTTAGAAAAAACCATGCCTGCTACCCCTACAACCAAGTTAAAAAAATCCTGCAGCTTCCTCACATCGTGTAGAACCATTGTAAAGAATAACATCAAGAAGAGAATGCAGCTAGTTATTGAAGCCTGGGAAACATAACAAAATATAGCTTCCTTTCGAAAGTGGGCAGATGATTTGCACCAACATTTGCAGATGAATTTAAAAGATGATCAACATTTCTATGAACAGATACTAACCCCTTTTGCCAACCATGGCATCAACAACTCGGATATGAAAAGAAGATAAGATGGTCTCCCCTCCCCAAAGCACACCAAAAAAATAAAAGTATGCTTGCAAAAGAAAATTAAGAACTTGCAACTCATTGTCGAATCATGTGAACAAGCCATATCAGAAAAAGAAGAATTATTCAATAACCTAGCCCAAATAAACTAAGCCGGAAGTACCAACGAGGTTCAAGACCCAAACTTAATCCTCAAATCCTTGTTAATGACCAAAGAAGCCTTCGATGAAAAACTTGATATTTTGAAGGGGTTGTCTTTTGAAAATTTTTACGGCATAGTTGAATTTCGTGTAGATGAGGCCGATAATTGGCTATTGGACTATTCGACACACAATGAAGAAATAATTTAACCAATAACTAAGTCTAAAGTGTCACCTATATTTGTATTATTCATTTAGGATATTAGTAATATATCCTCAAGTGATGATTAATGATTTAGTTGAGATTGCCTAGCCTAGTCATCATGTATGATTTTAGGATCTAGAGAAAATCTCTCTATTAAGTGGCATTATACTATAAATATGTAACATTGGAGTGAATACATAAGAGTGTTGGCTAGTGAGCCTTTTCCGCCATGTTGTTGTTCTTGTTTATATTTTATCAATTGGTATCAGAGATTCTATATTTTATCAATTGGTATCCGAGCCATGGTGAAGAAATGATGATAATATCACAACTTTTATGGTCTCAAAGTCCTCGTAACATCTTGGTAGTTTTCCAGTTTATCAATCTCAGTTGATGTTGGTGGCGGCTATTCTCAACACATTCAACTAGATGTTTGATACACTCACGCTTCACGTGAAGGAGACAAGGACAAGGAAAATGAATATGATATTATAAATTTCTTGAATGGAATCGAACTGGTGGTCGCAGAAAATTCAAGATCATTTGGACATGATATTGAGGCCCGAACACTAGATCTCTTGGTTGTGAAGATGAACAAATGTTGCTTCGAAGATCATGCAGATGCATTATGCATTCAATTTATGAGGCCACATCCATCGTGACATAATCAAGGGAGAAGAGGATGTTTAGATTGTCGTTATAGAATGCATGGTGGATCCATTCCATTGGAAATTGGAAGACCTATAATTTCAATTGCTTCCAGAAGCCCATTAAATAAAGAGAATCAACTACGTGGAAAAACAAATCCTGCACCTGACACTCCATTTAAGTGAAATATATTTCGCCTCATCTTGGTGTATCGATTATAGTTGACTTAGCTTGGTGCTTGAAATCACACAGATTCAGCTGAGATCCGTGAAGCATGGAAAAAAAAAAACAAAAAAAACTCTAGCTATATCGATTATCCATCATTTTGCACGGATACGAAACTACCTGCACAAAGAACGTTCAGAAATTATAACTCTAAAGAGCATAGTGAAATGAGAAGAGAGATCCATGCATGCGTTATTCCGAGCCTCCAATAACAACGATTTGATATCCAACAGAGTGATTCAAGCCTCCAACAATTTGATCTGCTCTCTGCTCTCACACACTGGTATTTGCATCCATTTTTTTCCTTCAATTTGAAGTACTATGCATATGTAGGAGCAACTGATATATGCATAAGTGAAGAGTCAATCTCCTTCATTATTGGTAAGTGTATGTCAATTTTCTTCACCATAAGTAAGTGAATCATATCTCAAAGAGATGGCCCATGCTCATCTAGAGATGCTCCAGGCACAACTGAAACACACATGGTTCAGATCTAAATATCATGCCATTGAATAGTCTTCAATGGGACTCTATCATCTTTGCTTAGGATCAGATTCAATATGTTTTAAGTGTGTGAGTAATTGGCAGGTTTTTTTGTAGTGAGAGGCAATGCCAATGACCCAACAAAAAGGATCTACGATTCTCCAATCAGGACCTGCACACTCCTTTGGGGCATGCTCCTCGGAAGAGCCTTTGGAATTGAAGCTGCAATTTGCAGGGCTACTTTTTATAGAGAGAGGACACTGGTTACATAGAAATACTGTCGAGATTAGAACCTGCAAACCCTAGTCGCTCATCCTCTTTGATCTATACCAGTTCCATCCGATCTACACAAATATGAAGCAATCTATTTTGATCTAAAGTGATACACAACGATCGACACTCAACCTCTCCGATCGGACAAGCAATCAAGCAAAATATTTGTTCTTGCACCTACAATCAATGCACTTGGCGTTAGAAGAAAGTTACCAGGCAAAACAAAGATCAGAGGGCATATTCTTCTTTTGTCAATGGAGTTTTTACAACTAAATTTAATTAAAATGTGGTAACGGTTACATGGATCTATCTATGCATAGGGCCTCATAGAAGTTTTAAATTTGAGTAGCTGGTGTGCTTGGTAAAAGTATTAAAACTATTTTTTTATTCCACTAATTCAAAACACCCATGCTATGCATATAAAACAAATTTATGCACAATTGTTTATGCATTCACTTTTGAAAAACACTTTTAAAGGGATATAGAGATACTTAAGGTTTGAAAGTGTTTGGTTTTAACATAAAGTATTACTTTATGTTAATGTAAAAGGCCTTTCTTCTTTTGAGATTAAAGTAGAGTAATAAGTAGATATTATTAAATAATGTATTCTTGAAGTGGGCAACTATTTGTATACTTCATAGTCAATTTTTTGAAAGTTTGAGTTAATGACGAAAGTTTGACCTCTCATGAAACTTACTCTTTAGTGTTAAACAGGTCATTGTATTTGGTAGCAAGGAAGAAGCCCATAATAAAATTAATTTTTTTTGTTCGTGTCCTAGATCTACCTGAAATTGAATAAGGGGATCTTAGGTACACCTTGTATTGTGTGTGATGGTAAATTTTCATGGAGGCTTATATTGTTTACTGTCTAGTTTTGACATAAACAAACTTACAATTTTAGCATTTAACATGATACACACACGCTCAAACACAAATTCATGCCAATTAAGCAATTAATGAAAGGTGCAACTCATTTCCTTCATTCAACTTCAAAATCAAAATCAATTAGCAACTAACACATCAAAGGTGAACTTGACTCTAAAGCTCCAACAACGCATTCATATACAAAGATCTTCAGAAAAAACATTACTTGTAACTTACAAATAGTTATTTTTTGTAAGTCTGAAATCTAGTGAAGTTTAATTTGTAATTTTCAGGTGCATTATCGGTTGAACCCGACACCCAAAACTTTCTTGTGTCATTATATTCATGAGTCTATAGGTTGAGTGGTTAAAAATCAAATCATTGTAAACATCAAGTCTTTGGGATGCATTTTCAGTGGTAATTGACATCCTCAACTTCCTGGAAGCAAGTTCAAGCGAGGCAAGTTCAAGTGAGCGTGAATAGAAAGCGAGTGATTCAAGTGAGGGAGTTGCAGATAAGCATTTTTTGTCGAGCCTTCTTCTTTTATCAGGATCTACTTGCACAAGGAGACCTCATTTAGTGTTTTCAAATGGCTTGAAATCTTGAATTATTAGAGTTACTGAACACTCTAATAAACACCACTAAAGGCAACACAATGATATTGAACAAATAAAATCTTCAATCAGTGATAACTTGTTTGCAAGTGACGCAAGCTAAAGTTAGACTTCTTCAATCTCAATCCCAACTATTGAATGACGAGTTGATAAATCTCAAAAATCAACAGCTACTGAAGTGTTATGAACCAGTTTTTGTTTAGCACAAACCTCTCTATGATGATAATGATGATGATGATGATGATGATCAACAATGAGTGAAGGAGAAAATTGGTAAGAAAACTCCATATGAAGACAAAGATGAATCTATTCATGAACCTACTTTTCAAGAGTTTTCTTTTGACTTCAATGAAGAAAACCTTTCAATGCTACAACAACATGCAGTAAATCCACTTCAATGGATTTCAAAGCAATAGGTTCAGAATAGTCTTTCCAAGCCCATTATTAGACCCTGGGAAGAAAGCATTTACAACAAGAATAGAACAAGACTTGGATATGACAAGGAAGTTACCATTCATATTTCCGATTATTCCAAACCAATCAAGTTTCATAGTGCTGGATTCCTTCAAGAAGCTTCAACTTCACCTGTTCAAGTTCAACATCAGAGTGATAAGTGCCAACATTATAATCGAGTTGGTCACAAGGAGAATCAGTGTTTTGATCTCCATCCTTGCCAGCATTGTGGCAAGCATAACCATTCTTCAGATAGATTTTCAACACTGAAGAAACCTACAAGATTGAAGATTCATTATGAGTGGATTGATCCTTGGAAATGGTCATCAATAACCGAGCAATTATATAAGTCTTAACGAAGAATTCAATCTCGAGTAAATACCAATATTGTAGCACATAACATTTTTGTACCTCACATAAGTGGTCCCCTTATGGCGTAGCTTTCGAGCATGGTCCTCACAGGATGAGATAACATGTGGTTTTTTCTGCATGCCCACTTTGTGTTGTACTCAAATGGAACAAGTATGGTATTGTCTTGAGCCTAGAAGGGGGGAGTACAATGATGAAACTCTCATGCACCTTAAGGGGGGGAGTTCAAAAATTCCAATGATGATGGTTCATGAAACCACTTGTGGTCTCTCCTTTCATCTGACAAAGGGGGGAATTGATGATGGAATTGAATATAGTTTTCAGACAGAAAGTTTCGACAACAACAAACATCAAGCATGCCAGATGGGCATGAAATTTCCCAAATGGGAAATTGTGGTCTATAGATGACAGACTTTAGCAGAATTATGGTTCAATAAGTTTAAGTTGAATCATACATAATTGGGATGTTGATTTTGATTTTGAGAGCAAT